>CAFUXE010001482.1:180879-200143 GCA_903364295.1 Serranus cabrilla | reverse complement strand
TTTTTTTCTTCTTCAGGGGTGAAAGATGCTGTTGTAACTTATCTAAATCGTGGTTTCTTGTCCTCAGCCTCTTCACTGACACTTGATACTCATAATTAACACAAGTGTAGTTTCACTTAGTGTCCTCAGTACCAGAAAGTAAGCGGTTTCCTGCTTCACTGTAACCTTTACGTTGATGCTGTTGAGGACACAGTACAGACTCTTAATGGGATACAGAGTGACTGAACATGAATTATGGCTTCCTGCAGCCACACAAGGAGCATTTTAAAGCTGTATGATCATTTCCTGAGCAGCAGACGAGCTCTGCAGGACGGCAAGAATGAATTATGTTGCTTCTAGGCTGCAAAATAATTATTTTCTCTATGGATTAATGTGCTGATTGTTTATTCCAATAGTCGATTCATCGTTTGTTGAAAAATTAACACTTAAATACCTTTAAATTGATTGTTGTGGCCCAGTCAGCAATCAGAAACCAACTATACTCAACTTACAATGTTGTAAAATAAAGAAAAGCAGCAAATCTGCTCATGTGAGAAGCTCAAATTAGGGCTGTTACGGATGAAAATAATTAAATTTAATATTTTTTCTTTGTTTGTTGTAAGTTTAGTCTCTTTTCTGAATAAAACTTAAAATACAAGCGTAGGTTGATGCAGAAGAGTAACTGTATGACAAAGTGAGAGCAGAAAGAAACACAACTTATTTAAGATGTGCTGAATTTTTCATATGATATTATTATTATATTATTAGAATGATATCAGTAGTATTTTATCTTTTAAGTATCAGGTTCCTTTTTGTCTTCCGGTATATTGTGATAATTCGATTATTTAAATCGTACCAGAGTAAGTTGTGAATGTTTTTGCTGTCTTATATTTTTGAAACGATTAGTTGATCGACAGAAAATCAACTATTCTGACAACCAGTTAATTGTTTAAATAATTTTTCAACTATAAAATCAACAACTTTGTTCCAGCTTCTCAATCATAAGGATTTGGTTTGAATAGAGAATGATAAATAAGTTTATTGCCATTGCACAGAGCAATCCTGACACAAATATTCAACAAATAATAAATAAAAAAACTAGAAAAATATTGATGTACATTAAAACAAAATGATAACTGCACAAGTAGTAGTGGCCCTTTCCTTTTCCTATGTGATATTAAATCATGTTTATCCTTTGGACTATGGAACAGAAAACATGAGACATTTAAGACTTTGTCAACTTCCTTCATTCACATTTTGTCTGTAAACAAAATCACAGCTCTGCATGAGGTGTCGAGTGAGCTGACTTCACAGCTAAGTTTTTCAACGAAAAAGAGAGAAAATAAGATTAAAAAACTGCAAAGTGACAGATATATGGCTCTACCGAATCATAGTGCACAACATAAACCTGTAAGCATTCATATAAAACCATGAAATCTTTATGTTTTTTGTGTCCCAGGCGGGCAGCGATGGTCAGAGCATCGGGAACTGTCCGTTCTCGCAGCGTCTCTTCATGGTGCTGTGGCTGAAAGGAGTCACCTTCGACGTCACCACCGTGGATATGAAGAAGTAAGCTTACACGTGTGTGTGTGTGTGTGTGTGTGCTGCAGGTTTCTATTTGCACAACAGAGCAATGTCCGCCGTCTGTTTTAAAGCTCCTAAACGTACCGTGCAAGTGGGCGTTTCATTCACATATTGAATGTTTAAAGTTATAAAGCTGCTCTGAGCTGCAAACATGAGCAGTTTCCTGTGGTTTCATACATTTTCCTTTTCCTCCTTCCCCTATTCTTCCACCTCTCTCTCCTGCTGTTACTTCCGCTGGATCTCTCTCTCTCTCTCCCTCTCTTTGTGTCCGTCCACCTCTCAGGAAGCCTGACATCTTGAAGGATCTGGCTCCGGGCGCCCAGCCGCCCTTCCTGCTGTACGGCAGCGAGGTGAAAACAGACACCAACAAGATCGAGGAGTTCCTGGAGGAAAATCTCGCTCCTCCAAAGTAATCAGCACATACGTCTGGGTTTTATTTTGTTGTTTTTTAAGCTGACACAGTTAGTGGATGGACAGAACATTTTGTATTTTTCAAATATTTTTTATCTTCAGCTTCTCTCTCGTGAGGAATTGCTGCTTCTTGTCTTGTGTGATCATTTATTAAATATCTTTGGACTTTGTTGGATGAAACAAACAGTTTTATACATCAAATTTAAACAGACATTTAAAAATATATATTTTCTATGTTTTCATTATTTAACAAAACAATATAACCCTCCAGAACACCAAGCAGTTTCAGTTTTTTCCTTCCTTCCTGTCAGATTTATTTTTTACATTTTTGTTTGTGATGTGATCATATGTGAATCATCGTTGTTTTCTCTCTCTCTCTCTCTCTTCTTCTTCTTTCTTTTAAGGTATCCCCGTCTGGCTGCTCGTAACCCAGAGTCCAACACGGCAGGAATGGATGTTTTCTCCAAATTCTCCGCTTACGTGAAAAACTCAAACCCTCAGGCCAACGAAAGTAAGTGGATCTGACACTTCATTAAATATAAATATGAAGTGTAGTAAAAACACCATGCTTCATCCAGACTGTGTTTTATTCTAGCTGATGTTTTCTGTCTTTCCTGTGACGGACAGAAAACCAGCAGGGAGCATCCGAGTTAATAACATTAGAGTCTGAGCTTTTCTGCCTCGGTGCAGACGGATCACCTGCTGCTCTGATCTCAATGGAAATGTCACTGTTATTGGGTGAAACCTGCCTGTTTATTGTGTCTACTCGCTTATTTCTTCCAAATCAAACCCACTCAATCAACTGAAAATGCATTAGTCTTAAAAAACAACTTACATTAGCGTTTCTTTTATGGAGAAACGCTCCCTTTAGGTTTAGTTTCCGCTCTGTTTTTGAATGTTTTCTGTGTTCAGATCTAGAGAAAGGCCTGCTGAAGGCTCTGAAGAAGCTGGACGACTACCTCGGCTGCCCACTTCCTGACGAGATTGACGAGAATAGCACCGATGAGCTCACTTCCTCATCCCGCCCCTTCCTGGACGGCCAAGAGCTTACTCTGGCTGACTGCAACTTGCTGCCTAAGCTGCACATCGTGAAGGTAATCTTCTGCTTTAAGCTGAGCAGCGTGGGCCGGGACGAGCAGATTATAAAGATGAGTCCCTGTTTTTGGTCCAAAACTGAAGGCTTGACTCCAGCATGTTTCTTTCTCTGATCCCCTCTTTCTCTCTCCAGGTGGTGTGTTTAAAATACAGGAACTTTAGCGTCCCTCCCACTCTGACAAACCTCTGGAGGTACCTGAACGCAGCGTACGCCAGGGAGGAGTTTTCCTCCACCTGCCCGATCGACGACGAGATCCACATCGCCTACTTCTCTGTAGCTAAAGCTCTCAAGTAGGAGCACCACAGGATGCACAAGTCATGAACGCACCAGCACAGAAAACACACATTTACATCATTTATATCTCTGCAAGCAACTCGGTCGATCAGTTTCTCAAGAGGCTTTTGCTGCATCTGAATGCTAATATATTACATCTTTAAAAGTTGATGTCACCTAATTAATTATGATTATTATGAGGAAGTTTAGCTGGTTTTCTAGCACCAAACTTCACTCGTATGGTGTTTTCTGTTCACACCAAAGCAAATCTTTTTGCACGGGGACATAAAAAGTCAATGTAAGACACAAACATGTGCAAATGACTCAGCGTTGTTTGCATGTTTGCAAGAAATTTGCATGCTGCTGTGGTGTGAAAGCCTGTCAGCGTTGAGATTCTCCTGCAAAGCGAAACCTTATAGATCCAAACTCCATTCAGAAAACAAGCATTTTAAGAGCTGTTGCATGTAGTTCTGCAGACAGACCTGACAAAACACAAGTTCAGACTTTTTATCTGCCTCATGATGTAGTTATTTCTGCATACTTTTTAATCAATTTATTGCATTTAAATCACATCAGAATCAGTTTATTATACTGATGTATTGGCAGTCATCCAGACGCAGTTTCTGGACAAGGCAGCAGAGCATTTTAGCGCTCAAAGCACAAAAAAGAAAAAGATACAAAGTAGCAGAGTGATGGAAACACATTCAAACTTGTGCTCGTAGCGACACTCTGCTTTGCATTTGGTGTGAACACAACATTATATTTGTGTATTTACGTCGTTTTCCTGCTTTGTGTTTGCTGCGTGAAAATCAGTTTACATCAGAAAGGAAACACAGGCACAAAAACTCTGGGAAAAAATTAATTCTGGGGTTTCCTGAACAATTCACCTCTGTAGGAAATCAATGATTAATCATGTTGCTTGCAGACACACACATACACACACATACACACACACACTTACACGTTTTCACACACATAAAACTACAGCCTTGCTTGTGTACAGTTTCCCCATCAGTAGATACACACTGTACAGTTGTTTCTTGTTCCCGTCCTTATGATGTTTTTTTTATCAATCTTTGTATTTTTTTGGGGAGATTCAACCGACACAAAGCTGCCTAACAGATCAAACTTTCACTATCACCTTGCAAGCCTCGCACGAGCTGATTCACCTCTTATTTTCAGTCTCAGTTTAAAGGAAGTGGGTCTTTTTTTTTGTTTTTTTGTTTGTTGGTGACAGACATGCGTACCAGCACAGCTCACCTGCCAAAGTGTCTTTTGTGGCTCGTCTGTAATCACAAATGCTTCTTATTGATTATTAGTTTGTTACTGAGGGAACAAGGCCGTTATCAGCTGAGGATTACAGATATATTCATTAAATAGATGCGAGAGTTTCTTATTCTGCACTTTCGGAGAGGAAGTGTGGGGTGCTTTTCCTCGGCGGGCTGCAGAGCAGAAAACAGTTACAGAGACAGGAAACGGTTTCAATAGAGCCGGGCTTCCCCTTTCTGCGCTCCCACAGCAGGCGTGAAGGATTATTCAAGATTACCGAGCTTGTTTGTGATCCGCCGTCGGGGCGTCCGTCCAACACTTGATTTTGTTCTGCCCGTCATGTATGAAGGATCCTTTAGTGTCGTATAAAAAGGGAGATCAGGTTGAGAGTGTGTTGAATCTCTGTGGATGATAAAGGAAGTCGTTGAACACTTGGGGCCTGACGCCTGTTCTGTCACGTGTTCATCATGGTATTAAAATGGGAAGTTAAATGTACACGTTTAAAATGAAAATGCAGCTCCAGATTTCCGTCCTTTTATTAATTAAGGATAAGTCTGGGAATATTCAATATTTTTCTTATTGTCAACAAATCCCATGAAAAAACACAACACATTACTTCATTGTTCAAAACTTTATGAATAAATGATCCGATCATGTCTCTGACACTCAAACCTTACAGAAATGAATCTTATATAAAGGTAAATATGCAGCGAGCAGCGGCCATTTTTGCAAAATATTTCACAATAAGGACCAACTTTCTATACATAACCTTGCTTATTATATCATTACTTACTAGAGAAATCTATCATATTTTACCAAATGTTGAATTAAAAATGATTTAACTGCATCCACTGTAAAAAAAAACAAAAAAAAAACAACAACTTTCCTGCACAGAAAAAGGTGCAAAGCAACTTAACCTTCGACATATTTTTGTATGCTTTTAAAAACATATATTGTAATCACCAACTTTTGATCCGTATCTGTAATTTAATTACACATTTCTCAGCAACAACTGTAACAGATTACAGTTATATTTGTTTTGTTATTTAACAACATAATGTTACTTTTATGAATTCATTATTAATGTTTGAGAGTCATTCAAAATTCGCCTTCTAGTGCAACAATGTGGCTCATTAATGTGTTTGTTAGTGTGAGAGACGGTTTAGATTTTGATCTTTTAATGAGGTTTGTTGACATTAAGAAACCTTTAATATCACCGGACTTATCCTTAAATTAAACACCTTGTGTACTGACCGCCACGTGTCTCCTACAGGGTTAATCCTTCCTTGTTAAGTCTGAAATAATTCTTGTAAAAAGTGACTTGAAATTGAAACGCTGGGAAGAACTGGAAGCAACAACAACAGCACGCCTTGTCCGCCTGTAGCTGCAGCTTTTATTAACGTCACTGCAACTATGCAAATTAACATTTACAGAAGCTACAAAGGGTTTGTTGTGAGTTTGGGGTCATGTGTCCTGTCTCTCAGGTCAGGGTGAAGCTCTCTGAAATAAAAAAATTAAACCGAAGTGCAATTAAATCGAAGTGAAAAGACAATCTCGTACTCAGACGTCCAGTGTGAGCAGCACAGTTATTTTTATACATGATTTTAGTTCAATCCTTCCAATTTAATGCACGTCGATCACAGAGATGATATATTTTATATTGACTGAAATGTTGTGGTTTTCATCTATTTTCTAAGAAAAAACAAACTGGACCAGTGTTTCAAGGGACGAAGTCTGAATAATTTCAGCGCTCACGTATTTTAGTATTTGTTCCAGTTTGGAAGAGTTTTTCACTTCTTACTGACGGACTCGATGCGATTTCAGGGAACATTTCACTTGACATATTCATTAAAATGTTGCTTACATTAGTTTGTTTTTCACTTTTTTCGCCTTTTTAATCTTTATGTCATGTATTTTATTTTACTTTGTGCATTCCCCGAAAAATATTTTAACTTTTGTCTTTTTTTTTTTCACATCATGTAGTCAAAAGCAGTCGCACTTAAAAGTCCACAAAACAAACAAAGTGTGGACACTAATTCTGTAGATTAAAATGAAACAATGAAGATCAAACTAATAGCACAACTGAAATGTATTTTGTACATTAAAGCCCTTTTCAAAAACACATTTATTAATATCCCAATAAAGAAATATCTTGATAATAAAAGAACGAGTGACAGACGTGTTTTTTTTATTTACATTTTCATGAAGAGGGTCAAAAATGAAGATGCAAACCACAAAAGTTTTGGCTGTAAACATGTAAGTATCTTAATTACAAAATATATATGTGCTTAGATAGCAAAAGCATATTTTTTTAAAAAAAGTTTAAAGTTTGATTAGTTTCATTATTAGGTTATTTGGAGATTTAATGATATATGATCAAAATACATATCAAATATACCCGTTTATGTTTTGATATTGTTATTTTTTATTTTTTTTTAGCTGTACTTGTATGTTACTTTACACACCTGTCAAACATGTTGTATTATTTTAAAATTATTTTCAAGTCTTATTGATTTTTCTGTGACCTTTTTAAGAAGTAATGTGGATGTTATCAGTAGGAAAATATCAGATAATAATGACCTCTTGAAATGACATCACTCCATCACTAATTCAACACATTCCCTGTGATTCGTTATGAAAATCAGCTGTTTTAAACCCTAACTTGTTCCTGTCAGTGTGCATATTTTCCAGGTAAAGATATTCGGTGATGGATCGAGACTTCAGGCCAGCAGCAGAGCGAGAGCCGGCAGCAGGCAGAGAGCCGCTCGTCTCCAGCTGAGGGCAGCAAAGGACTCGTCGGCGGCGCTGTTGCACAGGTCGGTGTCACAGCAGACGTTGGTGTAGTTGAAGTAGAGGCCTGAGGCGTATTTCTGTCCGCTCACGCCGCACTGGGACGGGACGGCACAGCTCTTCTCGTACATCGTCACCTGCAGAGCGCCTACGAGAGAAAGAAACAAGTTTGAACAAAGCTATAGAGGCAGCCACAATAATATGAATAATAAACAATATATTTTATAATAATAATGTAAAAATGTTTTGTATGTACTCAAAAAAAACAGCTAAATTTCAAATTTACAGGCTAATTATTTGGGTTTTTTGGGGGGTGATTTTGAAGATATCTGGGTTGTATTTCAGCTGGATTATGGGATGTTTAGAGACAAGTGAGCAGGTGCCTTTAAGCTTGTTTATGGTGTTTATTTAGCTGTTAATTGGTTAATAAGAGTTTATTCATACAGCAATTATCAGCAACAAGACAAAGCAAAGTGCTTTGCACAATAAAATAAAGGTAAAAATAAATAAATAATAAATATCATAATTTTATATAAAAATATATTGCACACCTTTAAATGACCTGGGACAATCAGATAGATGTATTTAAAGTGAAATTTAAATAACACCAATTGTTTTGCTTCAATTGCTTCAAACTCGGTGGTTGTTTTTGCAGTTCAAAGCCTTAAGAATCTATTAATTTTACTCCATTTATTGATATTTATTGAAGCATTAATGGAGCTTTCTGCTGAACTCTCCTAATCTCACCTAGTTAATTTTTATACAAATTAAATCAGATTCAACTTGTTTCATAAACTGATAAAAAATATATATTCTTGCACTAAAGACCCAACAGTGTCTCAACGTTAAAGATGAAACCGTAACCTTTAGAGACTGTGCAGGTTTTTCCCAGTTTTTCTTTTCTTTTCTGTGTTTCGTTGCGTGTCAGACTGACGGGGGGCTTTAGCCTCTGATGAGACACAGTGAACGTTTGGCTCCGCCCTCGGAGCCAGAGAGCTATTTTTAGAGATAATTTGATGTCATCACGGGCATTAGTGAGCTGACAACCGACCAGATGAGAAAATCGTGCTGAGATGATCCACAGAGTCATTCTTTTTGTCGAGACACAATCAGGTCTTCAAACAATTTTTACTTAATTATCCATAACAGCAACACAAAGATCAGACAGCCTGCAGCCTGTAAATCTTCTTAAAGTTACCTGGATAACTTGCTCCAGCTATTTTTACATCAGGGTTTTGTTCCAAATTTTAGATTTTTCTCCTCAAAATTCATCATCACAGCCTCCCTGAAGTGTCCCAGACTGTGACATTTAAATGCAGCTTTAGGGACATTTGGTCTTTATTGGGTTTCTTTGGATGTGGGTGTAAACAGCCTTGATTTAAAGATAATAGTCTGAACTTTAACTTAACAGCAGCTGTTTTTCTTCAAACCCAAAACCTAAACTGTCCTGATTGTAATTATGCTGAATTTATCCATAAAATATGGTCGTGAAAGTCACAGACACTCTAAGGAAACTAAGAACATTCAGGAAATTCTTTCCAAATTAGCATATGATTGGCTTTAGATAATGACACACATACACACACACACACACACACAGTGATCTAACCCCGTTTTCCCATTGCAGTGCTGGACAGGCAGCGCTGTCCGGCGGGACACTCCTGAGGAAACTTGAAGCAGTCGAGTGGGGAGATGGCCGGGAACACACAGGTGAAACAGGTCAGACAGGCTGCGGAGACAAACGAGGGGAAACATGGTGATTCAATTAGATTGAACCAAAAAAAACATCTTTAGTTTCATGAATCTTGATACTGTGATTCTGCAAAATGGTGATATTTTCATAAAACCCTTATTTATTGCACATAATCCTAATTAAAGCGTCATCTCCTTCAGTTTTCATTTTAAAGTCTTGATCTGCAGATAGAGACGACTTGTTGCTCTCATCCTTCACCCCGACACTAATCACAGGTAATTGCAGTGATTGCGTCCGCTGGCTGCAAATTATGTTATGAGACAAAGTGTCTGTATCCACAGATGCGAATTTATCATTGATTAACTAATATCGTCCAAAATATCAGCCGGGCAAAACATCCTGCATTGTGAAATAATCTTAAACATATTTCAGTTTATTGGACACTTTGGTAGAAATAAATCCTTATAATGAAGTTTATATCACATTTAACAAGCTCTAAATAAACTTAAACCCTACAAAGTTTTTGCATCAAACACAATAACTAACAAATTGAACACTGATTTTTGGCACAAGTATAAAAAGTATAAAAAATGACACATTTCTGTCAGTTATAACCCACCTAATAATTTCACTTGTTCTGCAACCATTAAAACTGGAAATTTGTCCTATAAATGCACTTTTGCACTTTCCTTAAAGTAACCGAAACGCCTAGGTTTCCAATGAAAAGTTTATTTTCTGAATTACTTTATTTACTGGAGCTGCAAAGATGAAGCAATTTTTTTTTTAGATTAATCCCCAGCTATTTTTAATATTTATATTTTTTAAGAAAAAATGTAAAAGTACTTTGATTCCAGCTTCTTTAATGTCGTTTACATTTGAGTTGTGGACAAAACAAGACATTTGAAACTTTTTTTAATGATTTCTTAAAGTCTTAATGTCTTCTTCTAAGTAAATTAAATGTTTTCAAATGTTCTTATGATAATTTTTACTTTGAAATAACTGAACCACATACCTGCCACAGGTAGAAAACACAGGAGAACTATCACACGTTGTGAAGCCGACATGATTCCTCCAGTGAAAAGTCCTAAAAAGCAGATGATGAGTCGATGATTTGGGTTTGTCCAAAAATCCTTCGTCTGATGGGACGTTACAGCTCCGTCATCAAACTAACGTCCCACAACTCGTTCATAAATTAGATTTGTCTTCGTCTTTGAAGTCCTCAGTCCTCCGTCTTTGTCTTCCTTCTGTCTTTCTTTCACTGTATTCTTGTTTTAAATTGATAAATCATCGCCTCCTTAATGTAGTTTCTATAGCGTTAAAGAGTTTTTCTCTTGTTTTTGTCTTTATTTTGTCCTGAATGAGACTCCAGCAGTCAGCGTCTCCTCCCTGGAACTCAACTAATTTAATTTGGAGAGATAATTATCATCAGCTGACGGCCTGAGAATGAGATTAAGGTGTTGCATTTGGTTTATTTCAATTTTTATCTCATATGAAGCGACATTCAACAACAAAACCATGAAGACAAAAACATCAGATCCTGTAATATTTGTGGGAATTATTCAGTTTAATAAAACAGAGAACTTATTTGCTCTGATTCATATAAAACTGGATATATATTGGATTAACTTTGATATGAATATATGTCGACCACCTGTGATAGTAAAGACTTTCTCATTCAATGAATTCTGATGTAAAAATTAGACAAAAAGTATATTGAGTGAGTATTTTTTATTTTCAGTAACATAACATGTATTTATCGTGTGTCACGTTTAAAACACTTTAAAATACTGATGTGGGACCGAGACACATTTATACTCATTTATGTCTGTAGAAATATATATTTTCAGTGATTTACAGGCATAACCTGCCAAAAACAAGTTGATATAAGTTTACTTTACATGTATTTAGACTTTGTAATATTTTTTTCTTATTTTTTTTTGGCAGTAATTATGTTAATAAGTAGTGAAACAATGTTTTACAACAACAAACAAAATTTTTTACAACTTTAACTGTTATTTTCTGGTATTTTGATGTGTTAAATTGTGCTAAACATAAATAAAAAAAAATACTAATGTATATAAACGCAATATAAAATAATACAAAAATATTTTTTTTTACACAGTAGGAAAATTTTAAACGTTGATACAATTTTTAAAAAATGATAAATTGCAAAATAGGAAAAAGTCCGAGGCAAAAAAAAGTCTTTCTTCTCTTTTTAAACTGAATAAAATACACACAGTGCTGGTGAAGAAAAAGTCCATTAACTCATATAAGAAAAACTCATAGATTATTTTATAGCTTTTGTACTTTTAATACTATGACATGTATTACTAACGGAGATCGTATTATTTTAAACGTGTTATTGGTGTAGTATTGAAGTTTATTTGTTGTTTAAATACAAAAACAACAGAGTTTGGTTGGTGCTGGGTGGAAATTTGTCTTTATCTCAGTATTTCTACATTTGTGGCTGCAGCCTGGTCCTCAGTGATCTTTACACAAGTTAGTTAATAAGCGTTAATAAGACATTATCTGTTAATGTGTGAGACAGCAGCCAGGAAGCTGCTAAGAAGTCAGAAAAGACGGAAGTCAGCAGACACAGTCAGCATCTTAGACAGAGAGAGAAAGTCAGCGTGTCAGAGACAGAGAGGCAGTTTAACTGAATTATCCTTTAAGGCGTAATAGGAGACATGAGGGCAGCACGCAGGACGGTCTGCTGACAGCAGTCTTGTGATGGAGGGAGCCAAGCGGACTCAGACTGAATAAGCTGTTTACCGCTTGATTAATTACACACCACAACCCCGAAGAAACACCCTTAAAATGTTGACAGACTCCTGCGAGGTACAGACGCAAGCTGTATTAAAATCCATCGAGGCACTGGTTCGATTTTGAGTTTTTAGAGTTTTGAAAACATTGTTTCTCAAGAAATTGTGTAAAGACAAAAATGAAATGAAACCCTAAAATTAATCAAAATATTTTGGGTTTTCGTGAGCTTAGAAATAATGCCTGTTTGTAGGTTCATGTGAATTTTTTATATGACATTTCATACAAACTTGCAGCTTAAAGTGCAACATTAATAAACACTGAATTTGAGAAAAATAAAATTGATAATAATAATACTTTGTTAAACAGATTAATGTGAAAAAATACACGTGAATAAGATTAAAAAATAAATGGGGCTAAAAAAAATCTTTAAAAAAAAATTGATTATTTAAAAACCAAGGATAAAACTTTAAACCATATTAAAAATCTGATTAAAAAGATCTTGAATTTCCTTTATCTAAATAAAAAAAAATAGAAAATGGAGGAAAGAAAATATGTGATGTTAAATGTTGCAAGAGAAAATAAAGGATTGAAAAGTCAAAAACTTTATGCACAATGATTTTTTTTTTTTAAATGCAGAAATTTTAACTGACTGTAAAATTAAAATGCGGATTACGGAACAATTCCCCTGCATCTACTTTTTAAGCAAAAAAAAAGGCCAAAACCTGGGTTAGGTAGTGCCTCTATGAATACATTTTAAGATAATAAAGTCTAGTTGTGCTGGTTAGATTATAACAGACGGCTTCTGAGGACACGTTTTTAATTTTAGAGAAGTAGAGGAAACGGGTTGTTAGACCTGCTGATTCTCTGTCTGACTGGATGTTTTGTGTGCTGGCTGAAGGATCTCAGTGGACAGATGGTGTTCTTTAATCCTGTCTGCGCCCTCTACCTCCCATCCTCCAACCCTCCATCCATCCACGATTACATCAACCTCACATCCCCTGTTTCTGTTTCTTCCTCTGTGCACAGAAATACACAGATAATGTGTCTTTCTTGCTCCTTCGTCACCTCTGTATCTGACTCTGTCGCTGGTGATGAACTCCCCGGCGCTGCAGTAACTCAATCCAGTCAGTAGAAGGGAATATTGTGCTGCTTTGTGAGTGAAAAATGTGTTCATGCATGTTTACGTCACTGCTGTACAAATATCGGCTGGCAAATTTAGGCACAAATGATTCATAATGATATTTTTCAAAGGATAGAAAGCTTTGTCTTGAGTTTCTGGTGAGGGTAACCTGTTTATCTAACAATCAGCAGTGTCCAATATCATTTGACCCACTTTTCAGGAACAGCCAGATTATTTTTTTGTCTTGTCACACAGACGAAAAACAGACAACAACTGAGGCTCAGTGATACATCATATAGGCCCTTAATCTATCATGACTTTGAACAGAAGGAGAGGAGAAGGACAGTCTGGTTAAATAAACCAACTTTGAAGCTTTTATGGTTAATGCAGCCATTTATTTAGAGTAAAGAGGCGAGAAGATGTAGCTGTTTGATTCACAGCAGGCGGTCCAAGTTCATATCAGTTTATAGGGCAGATATACGTATATATAGATGGGGCTGCTGATACAGTGTCTGACCTTAGACAAACAATTCATCAGGATTAAGGGAAGAAGAATAAATAGGAGTCCTTAATCCTAGAAAATCTCATAGAAATAATCCAATCTGTCATCAATTCAGTGTCTAAATATGAGGAAAGGGTTCAGAGAAGGTTTATATTATGTGGCATAAGTAGGGCTTTCATCAATGGGGGCTAAACGGTCAATTTACACTTGAATTTTCCAGTTCTTAACCAGCTCTTTAGTTCTGATTCAATGTTTCCTAGTTATGATGTTATCAATACTTTTAATAATAAGTTACAATTTTCCCTAAGCCCTCAAATTGACCGTAGCCGAAACTTTTGGCTGAAAGGAAGCTAGTGCTAATGTTTAACAGCAAATAATCCCACTGTACTAATTCAGCCAAATAATTTAAAATTGAATCAGTTGCCTTACATATCCAATTAAACTGCTGCTTAATTTCAAGTATCCTCATTTTAAACAATCACTATTATTTAATTCATGCAATTCATCCAAAACCCTCAAAAATGATATTTAGTTACTGTAAAAATCAGGCTCAAAGCTAGTGCAAGTTTATGGCCCCAATATTAAGTAACATTGCTAAAGTCACATCAAGTTAAAGTTGATGCCAAATGTATTTTATCATCGTTTTGTTGCTATTAAACGACATTATAGTTGTATTTACTTTACCATTAAAGTTTAATTTTGGATAAAACCATGTTTTATAACTGAAAGCACTGATAGATGCTAATGAACTTGGTAAAGAAGTTAACTAACAACGTTTAATCGATATATAAATATAACGCTACGTCGAACTGAAACAGAAATATAACCATGTTTGGATAACAAAACGTTATCGATTTTGTGCTTCATTGATCACTGCAATGTGTGGCTACTATCAACACGATCGACAGCAGCTGTGGTGACTCCAATCAGCGCTGATTGAATCCGGACAGGACGGTTGGGGGATGGGGGGCGCCGCGAGGAAAGGGAGGGAGAGCTGTAGGCTGCACTTCAATGCACGAGGAGGGCCGGAAGTTATGCGATTTGGTGTATAAAAAATAAGAGCATAACGGCCCCCTTATTTCAATTCTTTAAAACCATTTTATAACTGCTTTATGTTTGGTTTCACCACAGTTGCGATTGAGTTTTACTATGTTTGCTATTTAATTTAAAATTTTCTCAAACCCAGGGCAGATTAGATGACTCAACATGCATATTTGTATTTTTTGTAAAAAATAAAAACTGAATATACTTTTTTTTTTATTGCCAGTACACAATACAATTCTGGGAAAAGGAAAGGAGGACTTTTTGACACTCAAATCAATCTATAAATTAAACTAGTAGTCGAGAATATAAAATTATACTTTGAAAAACAAAAGCAGACTGTTGACTTATTAATTTTACTGGGGACATTTCACATTCAAAAATATTTTTGCGCATTATAAAAGAGATTAACAACATTGTTCAAGTGAGATGTACATGTTGGAAGTGATTTAAATAATAAAGAGTTGTCAAAAGCTGTCCTCACAGCTTAGCTCAAATTACTTTTTTGTGGTCGTCTTATTTTGAAATGTGTAACCGGAAATGTGCTTGTTCACAGTCGCCATCTTGACCTGAGATGTAGTTGTTCGGCCAGAGAAAGACAACGGCAGAGTAACGGGAACTGGGTCGGTTTGGAAATTAAATTAAACAGAGAAAAACGAAGCCGAGCGTGGAGCTGCGACACTTTAAACGAGGTAGGATAAAAACCTACACCTTTATTTGTTGTTTATGTAACTTCTGTGGGCGTTATAAATAGTTTCCCCGTTAGAAAGATGTGGAACATCCTCCCAAGTATTTGGGAAGGAGCAGTGAACTGCTGGGCGGTGCACTCCTGCAACCAAACACTCAAGATGTTTGCTCTTGTTTGTGGCTGTGGTTCCTAATCATTACTGCAGCTGGATAACCCAAGAATACACATTCAGAATGATAGTGTGGCTACACTGTCAAAACACAACATAGTACACTAATTATTAGAAATTATACAAACAAAAAGCAGTTTTTCCACAAGGTGTGTCAGTAGTTGGTGACACAAAAATAGTTCATTCAAGCACTGTTTACTGTGATTTTGTTGCTTTAACTTGCAGGTAAACATGGTTAATAAGCTCTGTTGTGTGCTGCCCTTTATAACAAAATGAATATCAAAGAGCCCAGCACTTGTTGCATAAGTTATGAACAGATTTGAGAGACATCCTGTGTGGAAGTCCCTCTCTGCAGCCTCACAGTGGGCGACTGCTGAGAGTTTCAGGGAAGATGATGAAAGGGCAATTGTCCCAAATCTAACCCTCTGCCCAAACATGGAAAAAAGGCTTTGCTGCATATTGCAGGGATATTGAATAATGTTTCCTTATCTGACCTTGGACAATGCTCCTTTCTGTCTGCTTTCAACGGTGCTATCTCTGTATGTTATTTCAGCTGCCCTTGAATGTTTTACCGGTGATAATGTGTCCTTTTTATAAACTAACAATTCAGACAATTACAATTCTTTGGTCCCATGTTTAATTTTAATCTTAAGAATAAGGTTAATTAACTTCTTTTGTATAGCATCTCTTATTCAGGTTAATGCAGTTTAAAATGTTTATGGATGATTGACAAGCTGACAGAAAATAGAAAACGTGCATACTGTAAAAATAACAATAAAATAATGCTTGCTTAATATTCATATTTAAAAAATCAACACTTCCAGTTCCTCTCAGATCAGACCGACCATTCCAGCAGCTCAAAGCATATTAGCAAAAAGCTTTCTCACCAAAGGTCATTAGAGCGTCAACTAATATTTATTTCCATTATTGATTAATCTGCAGATTATTTTCTTGATTAATTGTTTGGTCTACGAACTGTAAGAAATTCTTGAAAAATGGCCACACCAATTTCTCAGAGTACTAGCTGATTAAATGTCTTGTTCTGTCAGTCCAAAGATATTCACTTTAATATTGTTTAAACAGAGAGATCTATATTTGTGAGGCTGGAAACAGCATTTTCAGCCAATTTTGTATGAAAAATTCCTTTGAACGATCAAAACAATTATCAAAATAGCTTATTATTTTATGTTTATTTTTCTCTCCATCAACTTATCGATTAGTTGACAAATTTTTGCAGCTCTTACCAGAGAACTTATCTGGTTTACAAACATGTATGTCGGTGTAAGACCAAGTAATCCTTTAAAAACAAGTAAAAGAATAACACTGTAGATGTTTAACACTGTCCTGATGTTTGTATCCTACAGAATACGACATTTGTTCTGTTGTTAATGTGTCCCTCTCTGTTTTAGGCTGCAATCTTCTGCTTTCACTTCCTGGCGCCTGCGGATGGAGGAGAAGCTGCTGGAGAGAGAAGGATGAAGCTGATCCATCCCGTTAGCTCAATTTAGCTGTTTTTTTCCCCAACACTAGACTGAAAAAGTTGCGCAGCAACATAGAATAGTTTGCTATCATTTTTGAAAGACATACAGTGATTAGTTTACTGAAATCATGGCAAACATTTGCTCGTATGGCCGCTTCACCCACGCCGTGGTGCGGGGCATCCCAGAGACTTTTGGGAAAGCGGCGGGAGACGCTCGAGAGAACGGGGAGAGCTCGGTGGACCTGGCCAAAGCTCAGCGTCAGTTCGGCTGCCTGACAGGAGCTCTGAGGCAGAAAGTGGGCCTGCAGCTGATCGAGATCCCCCCTGACCCCGAGCTGCCAGAGAGCTGGAGGATAGAGGACGTGGCCGTCATCCAGGGAGACACGGCGCTCATCACCAGGCCCTTCAAACAGCAGAGACGCAGCGAGGTGAGGAAGAAAGGGGCTTCAGTTTAGACGTTTCTGCTCCATAATCCTCTGCACTTAATCTTGCTTTGTGTGATAACAGCAGTAAGAAGGAGCCCTTTGTTTCAGGATGGTGTGAGAATTAACTTACAGCAGATACTTTTTTTCATTTGTTTTGAAATATACATTTCCCGTTATCTGATGATAATTTACTGGCCCAAAATATATTGTGCGTCCCCAAAGAACAAAAAATAGATTTTTCCTTTGTTCTTGGGAAAATTATTCTTCATACATGATGTTTGCTTGTTTGCTGTTGGCAAATTTCACATTTTCATGTTCAGCTCCTTTACCCAGAATAATTATCTCCCTACCTGCCTATCTCATACTTATAATAAACCTAATGACATAGTTCTTTGTTTGAAACTTACTGGAAATTACTAAGAAACTATCATGTGGCCACAGACTCATATTTTAGAACATATAAGCTTAGGAACTTGTCAGGCAGTGAAGTACATATATTTTTGTTAATAATACAGACAGATGGATGGTGCAAACAGTAATAAAGATGTGTGGAAAACAGTGATTATCCAGAGAAACCAGCATACAGAGTCCAAGTCTCATCCTGAAGTAAGTTATGTCTCTCTCTCTTCACGTCCTTCTCCAGGTGGAGGCCGTGAGGAGGGTGATGTCAGAGCTGAACCTGACCGTGGTGGAGATGGGGGCGGAGGAGGGGGACACTGGAGGCGCCACGCTGGAGGGCAGCGACGTCCTCTTCACGGGGAGGGAGTTCTTTGTCGGCATCTCGTCCCACACCAACCACAGAGGGGCAGAAGTGCTGGCAGACACGTTCAGGGTAAGAGAGAGGATGGATTTGGGCTCTTTTGTCACAAATGCATGAGTCTGTAGGTAATAAAAGCTGTTCAAATAAGATGATTTATTTCTTAGAAACTTTTCTAAAACCACTGCCAATAATTAAATAACCAGTTTTTAAGCCAGCGCTTGGTGCCAAGGTGTTTGTCAGAAAACAAACCCAGCCGCCAAAGTGAGCAGGTGGTCATTTGCTGTGTTGCATTGGGGGAATTAAAGTGTGTAAACGGTGATGAATGAGCTCGTTCTACTGGCCAAATAATGGAGGCCACACAGCGAGGCCCCTCAGGCTCCACACGACCCACCCATTACTATTGATTCCTCCACTTCTCTTAAGTGCAATTTACGCACTTCAGCTGCTCTTAAAACACACACACACACACATTGTGCATGTACTCGTGTTCAGTGTGTGTTTATGAATTAGTGGGAAGGCTCATGAGGTCAGAACAGGATGAAAGAGAAAGACCAGCAGACCATTTACATCGACTGGATCATGTTACTGAACTGTTTCAAATGTCATTCATGAAATTCAGTATTTTACAAGAGCTTTTTACACATTTCTAGCCACTTATCTCTAACTGTAAATGTGTTCAGCTTGATGTTCATTCCAACTATTGTTCCTCACTGTCATGAAATATAATACACTTACTCATGCGGGGTTTGTAAGAAGTCTTGAAGGTTTGGAGAATATGTTTAAATGGTCAAAATGCCTAACCCTAATGCCTAAAAATGCTTAAAATGGAATAATTAGACCCTTTATATACATATAAGATCATGATAAGGCTTGAAATGGCAGAAAAACCACATATTTTAGGACGTCCAAAATCTGGAGAAAAATCAAAAAGTCATACTATAGCATGTCGATTTTGGTCAAAATGGGTCAAATTTTCAAAAGCCCAAAAATGCTTAAAATGGAATAATTATACTCTGTATATACATATTAGATCAAAATAAGGCTTGAAATGGCAGAAAAACAACATATTTTAGGACGTCCAAAATTTGGGGAAAAACAAAAAGTCATACTATAGCATGTCGATTTTTGTCAAAAGTGGTCAAATTTCAAAATGCCTAAAGATGCTTAAAATGGACTAATTATACTCTGTATATACATATTAAATCAAAATAAGGCTTGAAA
>CAFUXE010001482.1:139861-167527 GCA_903364295.1 Serranus cabrilla | reverse complement strand
TTGTATTTGTCATTTTTAAATGGGAAACACAGCAGGCAAAATGTAACTATGACTGCACAACAAATAAAGATAAAATATAAATAATAAACTGCAATAAAAACAGTTTAGAAACAATTTGTGCAGTATGACCCAAGACTTAATGATCCATTCTTATCCATTTTTGCTACAATTTTACTTTTGCTTTCTGTTCTCTGTGGAGGCATTCAGGAAAAACAAAGAATTCAAGGTGACACTGGGTGCACAAACGACAAACAAATGTGCATTTGAAGAGTGACGCTTTCCTTTCATGCACACAAAACACTCAACATCTCATTTTTCAGGCTTGACAAGGTGAGGAACATAAACTTTTCTCACCGTTCCAGTAGTTGCAGATGGAGATCCTCTGGCCTATTGACGTGTAGCAGAGGTGGAAGAGGTTGGACTTCACAAACTGTGGGAAGAGGTACCTCAGGTAGTCTGTGTCTGAGGAGAAGAGCAGGCAGCAGAGTTAGAGGGAGGAAACCAGTCCATCCCACATTACATCTGCAGTAAGTTGTAAACATGGACAAAGGGAGGCATTTTCATTCATGTGGAGTCGTGTTTCTCACCACCTGATGAATGTACGTCCAGCATTTATTCTATCAAAAAAAACATTGCTTTAATAGAAAAAATGAATAGAAAAAGTCAACATAAACAAAAATAGAAACAATATGTACAAATAAAGAGTTATTGAAGTGAGGGAAGGAGCTGCACAAACAGGAATGTGCAGTATGAGAGTGAAGAGGTTGGAGCCCCGTGTCACATGTTTTGCATTTGATACACTGTTAGTATAAAAATAGAGATTTCAGGTGTTAATCTTTTGTTGAGCCTTTGAAGTTGGACTCACCTCCGTACTGTCCGGCCTGAGGCGAGGACAGAGAGATGAAAGATTCCACGTTGTGGTCGGACAGAGTGGAGAGGATTCCTCTGCAGACCAGCCCACCTGTGAGGGGGTCACAAAAAACAACAACAACAACAAACTTTTTTAGTTCTTTTTTCATCTTGGGGATGGGTGAGATCACAGATTCACCTTATTCTACTGTATATTGACCGAGGTGTATCACTGGACTAATAGAGACAGATAAGTTGCTTTCTGTGTGTCGGAAGTTATAAAATTTTACCCTTTTCCCTGGAAAATAGAACATTTTTGAAGGACTAATTTCTTAACCCACAGTAGTTTTTATTTTCTTTTTAAATGTAATTGTTTGGTCATTAAAATTTCAGTAAGTAGTAAAAAAAGAGTCACATAATCCTCATATGTCTTGTTTTTGCTTCTGGTTTGAGACAACAAACAAATATGACGACAGGATTTTTGGTTTGCGTGAGTGATTGTGTCAATGAATCGCCAGTTTATATTAATAAAATAAAGCACTTTTCAAGGAGTATATATTCAAATTCAAGCACATCTCTAAACTTAAATAAAAAAGTTAAATAAAGAACTTCTCAAAACTTTGCACAAAGCCTGTATTTGGAAATACATTTTAAATCTGTAGTTCTTCAAAGAGAAAACTGAATATTTCTGGTAACAGGTGGCCAAAATTCCCCGTGTGTCATTCACATGAATGTTGGGCAAAGAAAATCTCATCACTTTACAAGCTGCTGATGGGAATTTCCAACTCATGACTGAAGCAGAAACTAAAAAGAGTCATAAAAAAGCCTATCCCGTGAATAAAACGCCTAACAGCCTCGGGTTGTTTTGCTTTTGTTTGTTTGTCTTTTGTGCCGAGCTGAAACTGTAAGCTTTTGCTGGACGGTGGACTTATTTCCCCCTCTTTATTATTATTTTTTAACATTTTCTTTTGTCTAGTCTGTGTATCCAGTTTATTACAGAAGAATGTAAATATTTAAAACTAAGGGAAATGTATCAGCAGGATGCGATGTGAGACGTGTTTTTTGTCATGAATACTGATGTAGAAGTTGTTTAACTGCTGTTGACTATAACTGTGTGCTTACAAATATGAAAAAACAATGAGTCTTGTGAGATTTGTGTCTCTCCTTCAGCTGCACAGATGCACTCACAGACCTTGAGAGTAGCAGATGAAGTGGACCCCATCAGCTGCATTTTGCATTATTGGGTAAATAGCTGCCTTGAATCCCTCCACTTGCTTCCACATGGGCTGCAGGCTGGCGCTTCTGTCGAACAAGTCGATGACCGTGACATTTGTTCCAGGATGAGACTGCAGGAGAGAAGAGGAGGAAGAGGCTGTTGCACGAATCCTTAAACAGCTCCAAGAAACAGCATGCTAACCTCAGCATTAAAACCCTGCTATCAGAGGTCCACAGGGAGCTTTATCTACTAATTGATCAGGAAGTTCTTTAAATATTGATGATTCATTAGATTGTTCGGTAAGAAGGCGGGAGCTCAGGACAATTGAAGCAGAAAGACATAAGTCTGGACTTCCGCTTTCTATTTTCTTTCCCTGCAGAAATATGTGCAAGTCTGGTTTCAGTGTGCAGCTTTCTAATACAGCTGAGAAGAAAAAAGAGGAACTTCATCTGAGTTTAACCTCATCATCTTCGCCGGAGCCCCCACAAAAACAAAAACCACATCCTCAACAGGTTACAACTTTGAACTGTGAGTTTTAAAGGGCGTGTGAAGAGTGTGTGAGGGTCGGAGAAGAAGAGCAGGACAGGGCACATTTCACTGTTCAACTTCATTATCTCTGACAGCTTCACACACAGCCTGTTTGTCAATGATTTAACGAAGCAAAAACTAAAAAAACTAACTTTTTCATACATAAATTATGGAACATTAAAAATAAATATTATGCACCAATTATATTATTAGAAAGTGTCCCAGAAATTGTGTGATTTCTTTAGTTTATGGGGGGGCAAAAACTATTTTCATCTTCCTGCACTGATTACAGTGCAAACTACAGGATATACAAACCCATTCAAAGCTCTATAATAATACTTCTAAGTGCACGAACCTACATCATAGTACTAATCACTCACTTTCCTGTGATGTTGCTGCAGAAATTATGCAGAATAAATACTTGTATTTACACCACAACACAATTTTCTGACACAATGATAAAAGCTGAGTAATGCAGCACAGCACATGTTGCAGGAAGCAGATCCACCCTCTGCTGATAACATGTTGAGATATAAGCTGTAAGGCCTGCACACAGTATACAATGCATAGGGTCAACCCCTGAAAAAACAAAATGTACTATCTGTTCTAAAATATTTACAAACACCTACATTATCATAAACAGCTGTACCCGGAGCACTCACCTCGTTAATGAAGCGCTGTAAGTTTATAAAATCCCCTGAGCTGTCGAACAGACCGTGCACTATGATCACCGGCTTGTACCCGGACACTGCAGCCCAGAGACACGCACCGAGCAGCGGGTACAGCAGCCCGGCCGCCCCGCTGCTCCTCCTCCTCCTCCGGCTCGAAAAACCAAAATGGGAGCCCTTCATTTTTAACTCAAAATTATATCGCTTACACTAAAAAATGTCTACTAAATAAAAGACAATTTAAAAATAAAATTAAAATGGGTGTTTGGCTAATGTTATGCTATCATCTTGTTGTTGTTGTTGTTGTTTCTAAGCTGCGGTACAAAAGAGCTAAAACTCCGCTCGTCGGTCCCTTAAATTATCCTGTTTTACAGCAGCTGTGTGTTTAATTTCTTATTAACGAAAACACTGAAACAGCTGCTCAGCTTTGCTTTGGTTTCTATTGTTTGTTCCGGTTTTAAATTAAATGTGATGCGGCCGCTAGAGGCGTCATTTCCGGTTTCGGTTCGACCAATCAGCAGCTTGGACACACGGACCGACCCCTCTACACTTACAACGGTCATAATAAACTTTATATATACTGCGTTAGAATAACATTTTATGGCAAATTTCTATGGTATTTTTTATCCAGTCACTTATGTAAGGACATATGTGTATATGGATATTTTATTGTAAAGCTTTCTAATATTAAAATGATTAATTCTCAATAAAATACAATTAAATATCCAAATATGTATTGCCAAACATAGAAAGTAGGCATTAAGATGTTTATGTTTTTACACAATATATATATAAAGTTTAATAATTGTTGTTAAAAATTTTAAATAACAAAGGGGACAGTCCATGTATACACTTTTGTGTTGTGTATATGCTTGTGTGTGTGTGTGTGTATATAGTAACACAGTTTGTTGTATGTACACATGTATGTGAAAAACTACTACAAAAAAGGGTTTTGATTCTGTTAATTAATAGATATTTCCAGTAATTTTTGTTTGTAATTCAAAACGTCTTTTACATAAAGATTTTTTTTTTTTAAATACGAGGCTGATAATAAAATTCCTCGCAGAATGGGCTCAGAAATGTTTAAATTTAAATAATTCCTCCTGTTTATACTGCCTGTAAAATGATCTTTTCCTTCAGCATGTCAGTGAAATGCTAGCAAGATCGACTTAGACTTGTGCAATTCAGTTAGAGTTGCTAAAATAAACCTTAATAAAAGTGTGAACATTTAAAAAAAAAAATTGAAATATTAAAAAAAATCAATTTAAGTGCAATTGATCCTCTATTTAAACAACGGCTAACCTTTCAAAAGTCAGTGTGTCTGTGCAAAAATACAACTGCATCATATTCAATTTAACATTATTATGTTATATATGATATCACTTTTAAGGCGCACAAAGCAAAGTTTTGACAGTCGGGCGACAGATCAACAGAAACAAGACGGCACGAGACACATTGCTGACATGACTGATTTCTGCAGGAATACCACAAGACAGACACACAAGTCAATGCAAAACAAACAGCTCCACCTTTCCCAATCACGGTCATAGGTTCTCACACAAAAGGCCTTTAAACAAGGAGTCATGTGACAACAGGCTTTATTAACCAGTCCTGCAGGTTGAGAGCAGAACGACACACGGAGCCTCTTCACATTCATAAAGTAAAGACATCCTGAAGTTCAGGTCGACTCCCGTCACCTCTTTACACTGTCACCATTAATAACCAGCGTTTGGTGTATTTCAAATTGACTTTTTGACCTACAAAATGTTTTTATATAAAGGTTTGTCATTTAAATCCGATGGCAGTGCAACACATTATTCATCCTGAATAGAAAGTCTGCTGGTCACGTCATGGCTTGTTAAAGGAGTGCAGTCGGTTTAAACTTTTTCCAATAACTGATGGAGTGTCAGGTTCACTCTTCTTTTCACACTGACATTTTAAAGTAAAAGATGCCCTTTAAGTGCATCCACTGTAGCAGATATAATGCAGCTTGCTTGCTCAGCTCTTGCTAGAAAAGGAAAGTAATTCATTGCTTCAAAAAAGCTTTAAAAAAAGCACCTCAGAGACCTGTTCGGTCTTCAAAACTCTGCGTTTTAACAGCTCTGATGAAGCGAACATGCACAAGAAAACATCCAAAACAAGCCTCATCAAGACAAAAAAACGCTGCTATAAGAAAATATTTTTTTGGTTTGTCCTGCTGGGCAGGAGCAGCTCTACACGGTAGGCTGCAGTAGCTCCTGTAGCTGACACAGCGTGTCCTTCAGGGTGAGAGCTAAAGTCTCTGCGTGCGTCTCCTCGCAGCAGTTGAAGGCGGTGATGGAGAAGTGGACGTGGTCCGCCTGCGGGTTGTAGCAAATGGCGTAACCGTCAGGAACGAGAGGCCCGAAACACATCACGCTGTCTGTGTTGGCCGGCACCTGAAGGAGAGAGAAGAGAAGATGGAGTTTCATTGATATTATGTAGATGCTACAACTGGGCTGAAAGTGATACACATATCACAGTATGGCAAATATAATATACGTTTTCTGGCATTTCATAAATAACTGGCTAACAGATAAAGTATTCAGCATCTTTGTCAGTAATGAAAATACATTTAGCTGCTGCCCTAAAAGATAATAATGTGCGTTTATATTATTTCACATAGTTCAGCCTGTGTAAAAGAGGGTTCAGTGGTTCACTGTAATCATGTAATAACACAAAATGTGACTTGGCCATAAAAATATTTCTCTTTGTAATGGTGCAATTTCAACTGTTGAGTCCGTCTATATTGTATTTATTGTTACTATTTTTATATTTCTTCTTGTTTGAATTGTTAATACTTTTATACTTCTAGTTAATATTGCTTGTTTTTTTTTACCATTTTATTAAAGCTTTTTTCTATTTTTGCTGCTGTAACACTGAACACGAATAAAATAATATCTTATCTTATCATAAAAACCACATGAGCTTCTGTTGTCAGGAACATAATTAAGTCAAATCAAACAACCTGCTGGTCTGAATTGGAGCGTGAGTTAAACAGCATGATTGCTGGAAATTCCCAAATTGCATTTTTGTTGTCAGTAAATGAGCCACATTAAGAGAAAAATCACATGAGCCAGAAAAAACTGCTGATCGCCTCCTGAAACTTCCCTCTTATAAAGTCAGAGCAATAAAAGAAGTAAAAAGTAGATTCCCGCTTCCTGTTGTGCTGTATGCTGCCAATGCTTTCTGCAAAACAACTAAGAAACATTTTAATTATAACTCCACAGACACGCACCTGTCCCGTCCGGAGTTTCCAGTGCGTGGCGAGGCCGTACGCCGTGTCCATGAACACTTTGGGGATGCTCAGTCCCTCCTCGATGGCCTGCAGCTTCAGCCCCAGCAGGTGGTGGTCGATGCCGTGTCCGTGAACTACCTGAGCACAAAAAGAAGAAGACGATGTTAGAGAGAAGTGATTGTCAGTTAATAACAGATAAAAGTTGTTATATTCACCTGTTTAGTCAGAGCCGTGTAGGCATCCACAGCTTCTTTGAACAGCTGCAGCTTCGCTTCCCGCTGAGGAATAAAAGACACAAAACAGGAGGTCATTGTCTGTCTATTTGTTTGTTTGTTTGTGTACAAAATAACTCAAAAAGTTCTGCACAGATTTGGATGAAATTTTGGGAGAACATGTGTATTGGGTCGAGGAACATGTGATTAGATTTTGGTGGTGATCGGTGATCCGGAACACCATCTGGAATTCATATTGCAAATTTATTTTATTGCGCCAGTGACCCTATTGCCTTCACTAACTGCAGCCATCTAGTGGATGAAATATTTCAATGCCAGTGTGCTCCCAAAATACATGCTTTCAATATAATCCTAATAATGAATCCCTCGTTGGTTTCTCACCGTTACAGTCGGATCAGCGAAGGCGAGAATGAACTTGAGCGTCTGATTTGTGGGCGAGCGGATGTACGCTGTCCGTCCTCCTCGAAACATCCTCTGAGAGGCGATGTCACAGGAAGGACAGACTTCATTATGGACTCTAAGGACAAAACATTGAAAAGAAAGAAACGGGGATGAAATCCAACACAACTGCTCAGTTTCATCTGGTGAACCATGAAATATTTCTGGTTCTGATATTGTATTTTTTAATGTAAACATATATCAATAACTTAACTTGTTTTTATACTATTTTCTACATTATTACTACTGTGTTTATTGTCTTATGAGAGCAACAAATGACCTGCTCATGAAGGAAAATTTAGTTAATTATATTTGTGAAAGTGGGCAGAAAATATAATATAAATAAAGACAGTGTAAGAGTTTCTAAATGTGTTTTTTCTGATGCAAACATGTTGTTTTGTCAGAGCGTCTGACCTGTAGTAGGCGAGCTGCAGGGCGACCTGGATGAAGGAGTTGGGACTCATGTCGTGCTGTTTGGGAAGCTCCTTACCGAACCTTTTAAAGTTGAACACGTTCACGTCGAGGTCGTTGATCAATCTGCAGGAAATTTAAAATGTAATATTACAAACATTACTCCAAAATCAAGGCTCATTTACTAACTTTTTCTTGAGCTTTTGTCCACATTTCATGGCTGTAAAACTGTCATTTCTCATTTAGATTTTGGCTTCTGATTGACTAATTATACAGCGGTGTGTAAAAGCTTGTGGGAAAGACCTGAGCCACAATAATGACATTGACAGAGTCAAGTCAGGTCAGCGACGGCTTCCTGTTTCTTCAAGGTTACAGTCAGAGAGCAGATAAACGTGTTTACACTCCTGTGGTGAGCTCAGTTCAGCTTTGTTAGAGACGAAAACAAACACAAGGCCGTTCTTCTCTTATCCTGCAGGGACTTCACATTCAAAGAGAAAAAGTGTTAAAGCTCACATATCCAGGTTCTGCTTGGCGTGCTCGATGTCCCTCTTAATGTCTCGGTCGATGTGAAAGTAAAGCTTCTTTGGCATCGGCAGCGGGACGAGCGGCGCTCTCTTTGGGTCGGGTTTCTCACTGCCAAAGAAATCAGAAATCATTTTCCAACCTCAATAAGCTTTTTCACTCAACGTGTGTTTGTTTCCTCACTACAAAGTAATCACTGAGTGTTTACATCCTCTGTGCTGAGACATTCGTGAGACTGTTTCAGTTTTCCTGCATGAGAAAAAGTCAGTTCGGACAGAAACATCAAATGAGTGTGGAGACTTTTAAGGTCACTGATAAACTGAAATATATTTAGTGTCAGTATAAAATACATTTTCTGTAAAGATAAGTAAAAAGATTCTACTCAATGGATAAGACGGATGTTATTAAAGTCAGAATTCAGAGATTTATAAAAAAAATGTTTATCAATTTGAAGATAAATTATATATTTTTTCTTTGCACAATTATGTAAAAAAAAAGATGTGCAAATTCAGTTTTATTTACATTTCAGACAATGTCCCAACTTTATTGGAGTCAGGGTTGTACTTATATATGCTCATGAGTGTGTGTGATATTATCTAAAACAACAACAACAACAGGTTTAAAAAAGCAGACAGGGTTTACCTTTAACTGTATAAACTTAAAGCTCATTAAAAGATGATTTTGAGCTTGTTTTGTTTGATTGTCTACCAGTCAGCAGGGACAAAAAAGGGACATAATAACATAAAACTGAACCTCCTCATTGACCGTTAACCTCACCAGTACTCCAGGATGTGGTGCAGCAGTGTGGCGATGGGCGGACCCTCCGCTGTGGCGGGCTCGTACAGGAGACCCCACGAGCCGTCCTCGCCGACCACAAACTGTTCAAACAAACACAGACAGCAGTGAGCCTGTGAGGCTGTGAGGGATTTATCAGGCGACCTTTAGTAACCTCTCCTTATCACCTGCAGCGTCTTATCAAACCAGCGGTTGCCGCTGTTGGAGAACGTCCCGCCTCCGTGGAGAACCTGCGCTGCTTTACGGCTGGCGTACCTGTCAATCAAAGACAAAGAAAAATCATATCAAGAGGGAAGGGGTTAATACATTTAATCAAGTATTTCAATACAGTTTTGACGTACTTAAGTGTTTCCATTTTATGCTACTTTAAAGTTGTACTTTCATGAGGAAATATCCTGCTTTTTACTTTGCATTTATTCTACAGATGTAGTTTCTTTTTATATAAAATAACATATGATATGATGCAGTGCTACATTAGTGAACTTCCCAATAGTTCACGTATTTAAAATTGGCTCCACAATGACAAACTTCAACCTTTATTTGCTCCTAAATGTATTAATTACTGATTTAAAAAATGTGTTTAATACTATAATAATATAGCACTTATGTGTATTGTGTGCAATCTTTCATTAAAGCCACCAGACTCCACTGACAAAAACAGTGATTTTACTTCACAGAAAACGGGAGTTTCTGGTCTCTATCAATTAGTTAGTTTCTGTTATTGTGGCTTTTATTAATCTGAAATTAACCCTAAAAAAAACACAATCACAGAAAAACACAAACGACAGGCAGCTCCTGCGTTCTACAGGGTAAAATTACTGTTTTTGTCAATGGAGTCTGGTGGCTTTGACAAGAGCACAGAACTGCTTCAGTTCTTCCCTGTAAACTTAAACAGGGCTGCCTGACAGCAAGGTAGAACAGTGAAAATATTCTAAATCTAGCATACTGTTAAACTGATATTTATTTTTTATAGGTGGCAAACGTTTTTTATACGTTTACTGTACCATCTGCTGTAGGTAATACTCTGACTATGGAAAACGACCTCATGAAACCCCTCTTAAAAACCCCCAACTAACACTTATAGAAACATCTGAGTGAGCAATATTCTTTACCGTATCTGCCAACAAACAGAAACAGTGAGGACATTTCAGACGGAGGAAGTGACAAACTGAACGCTGTTGCTAAAGAACCAAATGTCAACAGACAACACAATGATATCTGAACACACACACACACACAAGATTACACAACACATTCAGCAAACACAGAAACACCTGAGAGTGAGACAGAAGGAGGTTTAAAAAGAGAAAGAGTTGGAGGAGCAAGTGTGTGTGTGTGTGTGTGTGTGTGTGTGTGTATGTGTGTGCGCATGTACTTTTCATCTGATATCCTCATGACCGGAGAATCCAGACACAGGGAGAAAAGTCCGGTCTCTATCATCCGAACTGACTCCTTGTTTAGTTTATCTGAGTCACAGAAAGAGAAAAAAACAAGACAGAAAAAAACAAACTGATTATTTTAAATGTTTGGATGAATTTAAGCGCCATATCTAAACACAGTTAAACATTTATGTTACTGAAAGTCTCGTTCTGTCAGTAGAAAGACGGTTCAGATCTGGAGGTCGATGTTTGGTTAAAAGATGAAAGTTGTAACTTTATACCTGCAGTGTGTGTTTGGACACAAAGCCTCCCTGACCTCTTATTTCTGTGTATTTCTGTGTATGTCTGTGTGTGTCTGTGTACGTCTGTGTGTGTCTGTGTCGTACCTCTCAGCAGCCGGTTGTAGGCTGCCCCCCAGGTGTGACGGTGCTCGCTGGTCAGGATTCCCATCGGCTCCTTGTCCGTCTTCCAGGACTGAGACCGGATCCTCAGCAGCTGGGCGTGGATCTGGCTCTCCGTCATCCGGGAGCCGTCGCTGTTGTAAACGTCCAGCTGGAAGAACTGGAGGGAAAACAGGCGGCCATCTTGGATGACTGATGTGAAGCAAACGGTCTCTCACACAGTGTTTTGTTTGGAGAGTCTCAGGGTGTGTTCACAGTGATTTATTGAATCTCTTTCACAAGAGCCACAGAATGAGCACGACTGCTGCTAACACAAACTTTATATGTTCAACAGAAAATAAGTTTGAAATTATACAGATAATCAATTCAGTTTTCAAGTCAGGTTTTAAGCAAAAGAGCCAAAAATTCACTGGTTCTAGCTCCTCAAATGTGAATATTTACAGGTTGTTTTTTTACTTTTATTTGAGTAAAGTAAAAATACTTTAATCATTAGAATTCAGAGTTTATATTTACAAATAAAATACTGATGGACAAAACAAGCTATTTTTAGATGTCAAATTGAGTTTAAAACACTATTTTATACACTAAATCAATTATTTGAAATAAAGGTTTATAAGGTAAAAAGATCAGATTTGTTTTGATGTTTTCATTCTGAGCTGCTGCCAAAACTCTGTCCAATACCAGAGCCTCTTGTGTGTCATGTGACGTCTGTTTTTAAGGCTCGTGTGTTTTTTTATTGGTTCAAGTCTTCAGGAAAAGAAGGTGTGACGGCGCAGGACGCAACATGCCTGCAATGTCGTTCAACTCGCCGCCCTGAAAGGAGGAGAAATCAAAAAGGAGGAACCCCGGCAGCATCATCGGTTGTCTCACCTGGTAGTTCCTGACGACTGTGATGTGTGTCGGCGAGCGGCGGGAGCGTCCGTAGTGGGCGATGTAGTCGTGTTTGGGGCCAGGGATCCTGCAGGAGGAGAAGAGGAGCGGGTACAGCTCCATGCACAGAGGCTTCCCTCGCATGTACTCCACCGGCAGCTGACCGCTGACGGACAGAAGCAGACAGACATCAACATTTAATCATTTATTACTTTATTAGAACTACAACTGTCACATAAACTTATAGTTGTTAAAAGCAAAATATTCCCCTCTGGTATGTACCAGTTCATGGATTATGCAGAAGAAAATGGAAACACTTCATTAAAATGAAAACGGTACCTCAAATTTCTACTTGAATACATAACTTTTATTTATGACTTTTTTAGGTTGTTTTATTCAGTGTTTTATTATGCAAAACTTTTAGTTTGTTCTCTTCTCTTTGTGTTTTAAGTTGTGAAGCACTTAACGTAACTTTGTTTTATTATCATTATTATAATTACTCAAGTAAAGTTTTTCACTAATGTGGAAATTTCATTTCCACGTCTTTACAGCCAGTCTGACAACAAGGTAAAGCAATATTCTAAATATAGAGTACAATTAAACTTACACAGTTTTTTTTAGTGTTTGTAAATAAAAAAGGGTGGAAAAATGGGAAAAGAGCTCGAGGATGGAGTAGAAATCTGACAAAATCCTTCAGTTTTTAGCCTGATTTGTGTCCAGAATGGTGGCGTTTGTACTGTAACAGAACCATCAGAAATATCCTGATGTAGTGAACTAAACAGGTGGAAACAAAGACTTTTACAGCTTGTATTTGAGCAGGAGCAGGTCGGAGCAGAGTACACACAGCAGCGGACACGTTTCAGTCGTGAGCTGAAGGCTTTGCACAGATACTGTTACAGAAACACAGACTGATGCCAGCTGGGTGAGAGGATCCAAACTAAAATAGGAGACAGAGAAAGAGGCAGCAACACAAAAGACTAATAGCTTCTACGGAGGATTATTGAAGCATTTGGACAGATAATTATGAGCAGCTGGTTTAAATAAAAATAAATTACTGTACACACTGAACTGTCTGTGCTTCCTAATACTCACTGTATATCTTTTTTCTCTGCTGATAAAACTTTTAACCTTTAAAACATGAGAAGGATTAACAGGTTTATTATCGAGTGTCAGTCAAACTTACGAGCTGATTTTGGCCTTGAAGTCCAGAACTGCTGCGATCAGTTTGGCTGCAAACCTGAGCGGAGACAAACATTTAACACAGCTGATTATGTGATTATCTGTTTTTATCGAACATGCACAGGTGGAAAGAGTTCATATTCAGTATCATCTGCTACAGGTGTCAAATCACACACAGGGCAGGTTTACTGGTTGTGGTAACTTGCAGGAATTTTAGCAAAACAGCCACATTTTAATGATGAAATTTCCCTATTTTTCTAGACTTAAAAGCTGCAGCAGGTAACCAGGTTACAAGATCTACCACAGATATTTACACAATAAACAGGTGTGTGTCTGCAGATCACGTTTCAGGGCAGAATCCTGATTGAGCGTCTTCACTGGAAACAAAGAAACTAAAATAAAATAAAGATTTTGTCTGATTGGAGTGAACTGCTGTGTGTTATGGGACTTTATTAACTAATCAATATACGCAGACAACTCAAGTACAATTGAATGCTTTTCAAAGAATAAAGCAACAGATTTTTACTAGTTTTAGGGGATATTTTGCTTATGATTTTCACATATTTATCCTTTTTAGGAGGATATTTTCAACTTATAGTAATGTCAAATGCTAGAAGTTTAAGACAACTAAATTCGACTCAGTTGATCGAGACAAAAACAATACCCATAATTCATGTGGTGATGTATAAAATGTAAATAAAAACAGATCCAGATGTCACTTTGCTGCCTCAGTGTGTTGCTGTCGTTTGTACATGTGTTTGTGTCATTGTTGACTCACACTAACTGGCTCCTCCAGCCGTTATAATCTCTCCTGGGCAGAGAGATGGCCGGATTCGAGTGCACAGGCAGCGGCTGTCTGCTCTCCAAGTACGCCCACTGCTCCCACCAGGGCGAGATCTACAGCAGGACAGGAGACCACACACACACACACACACACCTTCAATACATGCTGAACATATCAATATATTATATGCAACACATGGTCTGAGAGACTGGGCAGCTACATGCAAAACAGGATAATAAGTTTGTGTCTTTTTGTTTAAATCTTGCTTGTTTGACATTTTGCATGTTACTATTGGTTTGAAAAGTGTTATATAAATACATCTTACTTATAACTTTGTGTTAAAATAACTACAGAAAAAGACGTCAACACCCTTAATGTACAGCAGGCTTTTAAATTGCAGTTGCACTTGTTAAAATGACAATTGAAGGAATATGCAGCCTTTCTTGTGCATGTAGTTTTAGTTGCATATTTTTTATTTTTTATTCAATGTAACTTAAAATCTACTTATTATAGATAATTTTCAGTCGTTTGGAGTCAGAGTTTACCTTTATACAAGCAGGCGTGTTTTGTTTTCTGCAGCACTGCTTTGGCCTGATATATTGACATATATGAGTGCAGCAAACACACCTTTAATTAAACACACCTGTATCTACCTCTGACATCTGTCACTTTTCCCTCACACACACACACACACACACACGGGGACAGACCCAGTTCTTGGTGTGCCTGGCTCTCTTCTCCAGCCCCTCCTGCAGCCGTGCACCGAGGCCCCCTGGCCTGCCGAACTCCTGCACCATCCTGCGGGTGTGGCTGAGCTCCTCCGGGGGCAGCAGGGGCTCCAGGCTCCTCAGGTAGCCCTGCAGGGTCTGGATCAGAGGAGGCACCGGCTGTGGGGGCGCGGAGGAGGAGAAATACAGCTCCTGTCTCAGAGAAACCTGGAGGAGAAGAAGGAGACGTTGAAGGATTTTCTGCAGAAAGTGAGTGATATATATTTACTGCACCGCAAACTCAGCTCAGTTACAGTAACTCTGCATGTCAGCACAGTGCAATGACTTCCATGAAAGTTTGTCAGAGTGCCAATAAAAGCAAGGCACGACTAGGGCGTATCAAAAATAGGAAGTGTGCAAGTTATGATTTTGGAAACGTGATCAGCTGCCTTGTTATTCGTTTAACAGCCACGTTTCTTATTAACGCCTCACTGTATCAAGGGATATAAAACAAACATGTCACCAGTATGACGCTGTAGTCAACTCCAAAAACCGAAAACAACTCACCCGGGACAGCCATGCTCTGCAGGTTCCTGGTTGAATTTTCCTCAAAATCATGCTTCCTTAAATCAGAAATCCTCTCTGTGTTGCATCTGTGTATCAAAAGCTGCTTTGGCTATATATTCTGACAACTTATTTTTTTACAAATTCTGCACGGACAGATCGTCAAAATGCAGAGGAAGAGACCCCTCCTACTACTTCTTCTTCATGGTGGATGTGGATTAAAGTCCTCGTCGCTCGGTGGATCTTAGTTTGAAAACATCGCTGCATGTGGAAAAAGTCAAACCCTCCGTGTTTTCTTTCTTCAAACTGCGAGCGTGCCTAAATTCACGTACAGACCTCGACTGACGCTGCAAGCCTGCACACGTGCTGACGTCAAACGTTCCTGTAAACAGTACGTCACTGAGCCTCCAAACATCAGGTGCGATACCGCATTTCAACCACAGGATGTCGCTGTTACACCGAACAATGAATGTTATAGTTGTAAACAAATCATTTAATAAACCTTTTTGGTGAATTATACCAAACTATAATAATACAGGTACAATATATACAATATGTAACTTAAGTAAAAGTATCAGAAACATGTACATAATGTGTAATTGTTAATAATAACATTTGGTAATAAGTAAAAAAAACATTAGATGTTTAATCTGAATATTACATCTATTTTTTAAAATGTTAAACATAACTCTGAGTGATGTAAGTGTTAGGAAAGTGAGGTAAATATTTAAATATATATCAGCTAGAAATTTTACATTCAGAGCCCCTTAGTTAAAATATATATTATAATTATCAACAGAAAAGTGGTGATAAAAAGCCAGAATAATTGTTTTAAATATACCTGTTCAAGGAACATTTATACATAAATAATGCAGTGTACATTTTATGTTTCACATATTTAGAATAGTTTCACCATAATCAAAGTAATTATTAATAATCAATTGAACTGTGCCATTCAGTCCTGGTACTAGAAAAAAAATATATGAAGAAGAAGCATCATTTTGATTAATAAGCTGAGGAACATTTCTATTTCTGTACATTTTACCATTAACAAATACAAGAAGAGACAAAACTGTTTTCAGAGATATTTATTAGATTTTTTCTCTTGAAGCCAGCTTCTTCAACCATCATAGAAAGAAGAATTTGCATCTTCTTCCACCAATTTAAAATATTCATTTACAAACAAGAAAAGCTCTGTATATGTTGTATTATAAACGCAGTACAGCCAAAAGTCAGATAGCAGCTGTATTATGATGAAGTTAATCTGTTAATTGTTTATTTTTTCAGCGCAGCACAACTTCCTCTCAGGGACTTCCACTCACACAGCTCTCTCCAAAAAAATAACAAAATAATTCCTTTATTTATATCCATACACAAACTGTTACCAGAGTTGTCATTGTTAACAGTAAGGCTCAGTTAAACCCCATAAAAGACCTCGATACATTGCGCCACCCCTGTTCCTGCAACGTTCGACACCCACTGAGAGGAGGTTTGACCAAAAAAGGCTTCAGACAAGAAAAATCAAATATCTATAATATATATATAAACTGATCTTCATATCATCTGTATGGGCAAATCCAGCAGGCACATGAAACCAGATGATATAAACATCACTCTTCTGTGCTGAGGCAGACTTAAATATAGAAAGTTATTCACATAAAAGAATCTATCAAATATATTAACTAAAAAATAAAATCTTATCATTATATTGCATAGACAAGTGATCCTTCAACGCCCAACAACCTGAGGGCTTTTATCATATGTACCAGACTTATACATTCACATTTGTCTCTCGGTTTACCAGAAAATAAAACCAGGTGAAATATTTCCCCCATGCAGTAAACACAATTATCTGTATTTTTTTTATCTGCATGAATGAAACCGTAAGGTTAATTTCTTCCAAAACACTCATTCATTTTGACGCTATATACAACAAAACACAACAAAGGATTACAAACACTCACTTTTACACTCGATTCAAAACAAAACTTAATAAAAATCACAAATTATTGTTCAACAAAAGGTTGGTGATCTCGTCACATGGGGAATTTGGCGAAGGGGACTGGCTTCTACCGAGGGCAAGACTCATCTGGAAGACAGAGACGGAGATGGAAGGTAAATAATAAACTATTTATATTCTGCTTTATTGTTTGGAGCTTCACATTCACCTAAAGTGACATTTATGGCTTTTTGAGGACCATAAATGCAACCATATCATTCCATTCGCGCTCTAATAACAAACCTTTTTACTTATTTTACATTTTTTTTATTGCTGCATTTAAAACCGATGTTGTGTCGAGGTTTCTTTTCTTTATTTCCTCACTTTGCTGAGCTTGCCCACATATAACATTCACAAAAACAGTTTTTTATTTGAGGCTGGTGTTAATCCTGATGTTTCTTCAAGTCAACAAATCCCATGAAAAGACCACCACAAAGGTACGTGTTAACGGTACTATAGAAAGCAATTTAAAATTTATCTAAAATCTGCTAAATTAACTGTGTTGCTAAGCTACGTTAGCAACCAAGCTAACAAAGTTTGATAGGAACATTTAGCACTGTCAGTTAGCAAGCTTGCTAGCTTGGTGAGTTTGTTTTTCAAGTTTTATTTAACCTATTTTAAAGTGAAAACAGAGCTACAGAAAAAGGAATAGTTGTAAGAAACATACAGCCCTTTAACCGTACAGTTATTGTTGCGTTAGCATCCAAGCTAACAAACCTGCTAAGTGACATTTAGCTTTCTGTCTGTTAGCTCTGTCAGTTAGCTAGCTTGCTAGATTTTTTTCCCTGCCACTTTTATTCAACGTCCTCTAACAGGGTTTAAGCTGCTCCACAGAAAATACATGGTTTTAAGACAGCTATGAGGAGTTAAATGATAAAACATTTTAAATAAATTGTGAACTTATTGTACATTAGCATCCAAGTTAACAAACCTGCTAAGTGACATTTAGCTTGCTGTTGGCACGTACTGTCAGTTAACAAGCTTACTAGCCTTGAGTTTTTTTTGCCAGCCACTTTTATGTAACTTTCTCTGTTAGAGTATAAAGAGCTTGACAAAAGAGAAATAGTTTTCAGACAGCTATGAAACAGGAGTAAATGGTTGAATAAACAAATGTATTGTTACGTTAACAACCAAGCTAACAGCCCTACTAAGTGACGGTTAGCATTGCTAATTGGAAGCATTGACTATATTGGTTAGATTTTATTGATCTTTCTCTTTATAAAGTGCTCCCCAAAAGACTTTTTCAGACAAACTAAACTTGCCAAGTGACATTTAGCTTGCTGTGGGTTAGCCTTGCTGTGTGAACTCACTAGAGAGGTTATTTGCTGAATGAAATAATATCAGTCCTGATTTCTTTTTAAATGCTAGGGGGAAGACACAGGTCAATTAATTACTTCTGATCATTAAAATCTTTAAAAATGATCTAAAATACATTGTTTATGGTCAAAAGAGCTTCATAATTTACCAAAACCACAGGGCATGGTGATTTTTTAGCTAACATTAGGTTATGTATAAAAAGGAATAACTGGACTTTATTTGCTGGAGACTTTTTTTTTAGCTGCAAATTACGTTTGTTGTGGTAGTATTTATTACATGTAGCATTGAGGTTCTTTATAATGAATTTACATGTCGACTAGTACAGTCTATGGTGTTTATATAGAGCTCTATGGTGCTTGATTTTAGTCTTTTCTTGGGATTTATCAACAAAAAGGCAATTATATAATAAAATACTGTGAGACATGTCATTCAAGTAAAGTTAAAATAAAGGAAAAGAAACACCATGTTAGCCTGAGTAAATTAATATAGAGTTTCACAGTGACACATTATGAGTGGCAAAACAATCAGAACTGATGACCTTACTCATTACACGCTGTGTTTTTTGAGAAGGGGGTGACACTGACCCACTCTTAGACCCCCTCCTGATGTAATCCCCTTGTTCCTTGCAGTTTTGGACACAATCGCTCCTCCTTCCACTTCAGCCGCCTCGTCCTCCTGCGACTCCTCGCCCTGCTGCCTGTCAGTCCTCCACAGGTCGTGAGGGTAGGCCGTACACGCCAGCATGGCGGTCTCTGATGGGTACTCACACACCTGCTCCAGCTGGTCCTCGTCGAAACACACCTTTCCCTGAAGACACGAGGAAAGACAAGGTTATTTAACTTTTAATAGAGTGAAGTTCATATTTAAATTAGCTTTTATTGTTGTAGATCAACATCTAATTTACTCAACACAACCCAAAACCTAAACAACAGAATAGATTTCTTGCCAATGAATCCCAAAATAACACACATGACTGTTATATTTTACGGTCACACACAGTTTTTAAAACGACTTATATAGAAGTCTTTTGGGTGAGGACGTTCTGCATTAGTAGTGGTAGAGGTTTTTGAAATTAACATCATACAATATTGAAATGTATGGGCAATCTATTTATGTATTGAGCTTACTAAGGAAAACATGGCTGAAGAAGCTATTTTAAACATTTCGTGAAATCATCGTACAAGGATTTATTTTGAAAAAACTTAAATTATAAAAAACGTCTGCCTTTCTGCCCAGGTTAGGGCAAGGAGCTGTATGCTTTCCATACCCTGATGTTCCCTCCGACATGTGCTTACATGGTCAAATGTAAACAAAGCTGTGAGGCGCTGAGGAGCGTCTCCGTCTGTCACTGTGGATGTTTGTACTCTGTCAGTGTAATGTTAAGTGACAGCGCGAGGCTTAGCACAGCAGAAATACTCCCCCTGTAGAGTACTTACTGACTCCATGCACCAACTTATTGATTAAAAGCAGAAGCAGAAACAGGCTTACTTTTGTTGGAATGGAGACTGAAATATTTTGCTTGTCTCTGCATAGATTTGGGGATATTTATGCAGAGTTTGTTTACTAAAGGTCAGCGGGGTGTAAACAGACCTGGGTCAGTGCAGAACATTCACAGAGTGTGTTATAATAACAAGATGAGCACGGTAGTAAACACACCCAGAGGTGCAGACGTGATCTGGACGGAGTGTGAAGGTGCAGAGACACACACACTTTTTCGAGTTGCTGCTTCAGCCTGACAGCGGCTGTCTGCAGATAATAGCTCTGCATTAGAGCGAGAGGCTGGGCGAATCATGCTCAGGCCCAGGAGGCTAATCCTCCCTCCCTGAACCCGATTAACCGGGGCTAACACAGCAGGACAGCAGAGGCGCCGGCTGAGAGACGGAAACCGAAAGAGTAGAACAAGAGAGCGAGAAAGAGAAGTTTTCATTTACAGGAAGTTTATATTTATGTCCATATGTGAGCAAACTGCTGCACAGACTCAATTCTGCTTGTAATACTTGTTTTAGTGATTTTTAAATAAGATTGATGCCCAATTTATGGTTTTATAATAAAAATAATAAACTTAATTTGTATAGCACCTTTCATACATGAAATGAGTGCTTTATGTATTGAGGTTGTCTGGGAGTCCCTTGAAAATGAGATGGCACATCTCAAGGGGAGAATTTAGAAATTTAAAGAAATATACATAATAATATGGATAATACAAAGTGCAGCAGAGATACTTAATACGTACTTTAAAATTGTGTGTGTTGGGAAAACAATATTACAGTAATTTCATAAGCATGCAATACTGATTGGAATATATGACATTATTGTACATTTTAAAATATGAATTAATCAATGAGAATATGACAAAAATGTCACAGATTCTTACATTTTTAAATAATAAAAACGGCTATAATTTGTGTTTTGAGAGCCTGAATCAAGCCAGCATAATATAATTTATATAATATAATTATATAATTTGATAAAAGGGAAATCCAGGATAAAAAAAAGCACACATATGAGGAGGAAATAAAGGAGGAGGAGGATGGCGAGGAGCATGCAGGTCACCCCCCTCTGTGACATGATGGCGTTGGTTCAGGTGGGGGAGGGAAGGAGGCCTGACGTCAAACAGTCTGAAGGGCATCAACAAGAGAGCGACAGGTGGTCAGAGAATCAGTGCCGTAAAGTGGTCAGTCTGCAGCTAAAAGTGGACTGAGTCACATGGAGGTCACAGTCGAGATGAAATCATATGCAGAGAGCAGTGAAAAAACTCTAGTTTCTCTTTCACTCAGTTAGTTGATTTCTTTTGAAACAGGTGGTTCAGTGTCTGAGCCGCATTTGGAGATTTAAAAGCGGACTCGGCGTCACTTCCTTGTGTCGCTTGTTCGGGAGAAGTGAAGAAGTTTGAAAGAGGAAGTGAGCAAAAACATGCAGTGTGACAGGGAGTTTCTGTTACACCACATAACAAGCCTTCAAACCTCTCAGTGTGACTGTCAAACTGTCTGTTTTGGTTTGTTTTTAAGACCACCGTGCAGCTATTCTCACATCTTTCAGTAACACTTTTTCAGAGTGAACGAGTTGGCAGCCGGCTGTCACTAACACTCTGGAGGGTCAGCGTGGTCGAAAAACCGTTTGCCAAGACTTCAGTCTAACAAACCAAACCCCCGCTAGGAAACAGCCAAGATGATACAAAGAGAGATTTGTCTGCGAGGACGGGAGGGCTGACTCAACAAAAACGGCAGAATTGCTGCGAGGGAACAAGGAAGCAGTCTGCGACACATTCAGCTGCAGACTGAGTGGAAACTACCAGCAGTTTAACAACTCTTACAGTGACAAAAAAAACAATATAATTCTTCTGAAAGGAAGCCATGTGCAGGAAAATACATAAATAAAGTCATCACTACAGGATGGTGTAAAAAAGGACAAACATTTCTTGTCTGCTCCTTTTATTACATAAGAGCTCCTCTCCCACTCTTTTTTCAAACAACGCCTGGATTCAGTTAAAAAAAGAGGAAAGTCCCGACATGAACTTTCAGTGAGATTCACTTGTAGTTCACATCACGCCATTTTTAGCCTCTTTACACCGGCTCCCAGTGTGTTTTTGGATTGATTTTAATATTGTAATGATAACTTTTAAGGCTTTTCATGAACTGGCTCCAGATTATATCAGACCTGATGGTCACTTCTGTCTCTTCCAGAGTCCAGACTGAAAACAAAAGGGGGACAGAGCTTTTTCAAACAGGGCTCTGATGCTCTGGATCGACCTGACCAAGGAAATAAAGCTGTCAGAGTCTGTGACTTTGTTTAAGTCTCTCTAAAAACTTGGATTTATCAAAAAGCATATCCTGCTGAATGACTGTAAACAACAGTGTGGTCTTGCATTGCATGCATTCACACGGAGAAGATGTAAGACATGCAGACACGTCGGCTGCTTGTCTTTGTGGTTTCCTACTTAACTTTTTTTGACTTCACTGAAGCCTGCTGCAATTCTGTAGATGCTAAACCTGAAGGAAGCTTCATCCAATACTTTTATGTTATGTTGCACTCATTTACCATCATTTTAGCAGACAAAGCAACAAGCAGTTTGCTTTTATTGTAAAAAATAAACCTTAAAGATCCAAAAATATGTCTTTCTTGCTGCCACCCACACGTGTTTGGCTCTGGTAAGATCATGGTCCAAGGGTAAAAGTCAAAAGTCTGCCAAGAATCAGACCGCAGAAGCAAATGGCAAAGCAGATGACTCCAGGATTTTATGGCTAAGAATCAAGATGTCGTGCTTGATAAGGCTTTAACCGGCTTAGGTCGGTGTCTGTGATCGTACTTCTCAATCAAAAGGGATGTTCTCCTGAGAGAGGGAGTGGAGAATCTGCTTGACGACAAGGTGAGGCCGTCTGGACCCCCTCTGAGGGACGCAAACTTTGAAATCTGGCATTTTTACAACATGAAAAGTTCAAATGATCAGGAGATGCTGATCAGTTCCTCTCTGCTTGTTGGTGCCATTGTTGGTTTGGTCATGAGGACAATAAATCAGTTTTATCTGAGTGAAAAGAAAAGAAAAAACTGTTTCCACTCACCCTTTTAGGAGTCCCTCTGATCTTCACCAGACAGGACTTCTCCAGATTCTGATATCCACCGATCACCTCGATCTCCTCCGCCGTGGGGTACTTCTTCTTCACGGGCTCGGCCACAGCGGAGGTTGTCTGGCCCTGCTGCGATGAGGATTTTGCAGGTTTTGATGTTGTGGACCCTGTGTTGGGCCCTGTCACTCCACCTCCTGCAGGCTTTTTTGGGGTGATCGTGATGGTGGCACCTCTCTTCACTTGGCCTCCAGAGGCACTCTTGATGGAGAACAAAGTGGGCGATGGAGTCGGAGACGGAGAGACACTGGGAGACTGGGCAGGAGACGGGGAGCAGGGAGAGGAGACGGGGGTCGGGCCGTAATCCGAGGGTTTCAGAGTGTTGTCCGGGGATTGGCTCCTGAGAAGTGAGGGGGTGACGGTGGCAGTTTGGTTAGACTGTTTGATCTGAGCTGTTGGAGAACAAACACGACGAGGAGACACTTTAGGGTTCGATTCTGACGTTTCTTGATCTTTCTCCGTAGTCTTGGCATCGTCTTTTACCTGCTTTAACACTCTTTTGGGGCTTTGCTTAGTCTCTCTGTCCTTCAGAGGGTTGTTTGTCGACGTACAAGACTTCAGAGTTTCCTGCTCTTTCAGCTGAAACTGCTCTATCTGTCGCTGTATCGTCTGAACCCCACAACTGTCCTCACCTGAGAATGCTTTGCTGTCCGCCTGCTGTGCGTTTGACATGAGAGGCTTCACTTTAACAAGGTGCACTGACGGGATGTCGACCGTCCTGTCCCGGAGACACAGGCCCGACCTCGAGCCGACCGTTTCCAAGTTGTAGATCCGGCTCATGGCTGTGAGGGAGTTGGGATGAGGCGGCAAAGGGGAGACAGATTGCACAGGATCTAGAGGCAAAGTAAGTTCCTCGTCCTCCTCCTCTGACAGCTCCTTTTCCTCCTCCTCGTCCCTTTCTTCCTCTCTGCTCTCGTGTTGGCGCCTCAGCTCTTCTTCCACATGTTTCTGGGGGTCGTTTTCATCCTCAGATACCTGGAAGCTGTCAGAGATCGATTCGGAGGCAGCAATGGTGTGCCCGCTTGTTACTTCCTCTACTCTGACAGCTTGTGATTGTGGGACAGAAACAGGAAGTTGAGGGCTGGTTTTCAACACGCCGACTTCCTGTGTGACGTCAAACGCAGCCGTGGATGTCTGCACTGCTGCGTCTTCCTGTCCCCTCTCTGCTTCGACCAGCCTCTTCCGCATGTGAGCTGCAGCTTCCCACTCTTTCTCTATTTCAGTTCCCCTCTCGTCGTGCCTGTCCCCGGCTGCCTGAGTGTCGTTTACCTCCGCACCTTCTCTCCCGCCTCCATCTTGTGCTTCTCTTTGTCTCAGCCGCTCCAGCTCTCTTTGTCTGATTTTCTCTCTTAGGGACTCGATGCGGCTCAGGGGTTTTCCAATCCTCCAGCTGTCCCTCCTCTCGACCCCTTTACCTCCTTCTCGGTCTTGCCCCTCGTCGCTTTGACCTGCTGCCTTTTTCCTCTCCATCATTTCTTCTGCAACATAAAACACACTCCTGGGGATTTGAATCTCCAGGGGACCTGGAGAGACCCCCATGGCCGCCATCCTTTTCGGAGACCTGGGGATGACATCATGAATGATGCTCTCTGATCCGATATCCTGATCTGCTCCTTTGCTCATTTCATAAGCAGCCTTGTAAACCCTTTCTCCCTTCTCGTTGCTATAAACAGTTGTGTCTCCTATTTTTTCTATTTTACTTATGAGCTCCTCTGTGTGTTGGGACAAAACAGAGTGTGTTAGGTAAGATGCTTGTGGCCCACTCCACTCTGGACCTCTATGGGGGTCTTTAACTCTCTCTGTGACGGCACAGAGCAGGCTGGAGCACTCTGTAAAAGCTGATTCCACGTGACTCTTCAAAGTTTCAGATGGGATCATGCTTTCGAAGGCCTCCTCTCTCTGAAAATCTGACACCTTTTTCTCACACACTTGAGCCTCGATCTGTCCCCCTGACTCTGAATCCTTTTCTCCACTCATCTCTGAGCTTTTCTCCCCTGCCAGTCGCTTCATGTCTCTTTCAGCTCTTGCTTTCCCGTCCTGCCTGATCGCAACTCTTCTCGCAAACGAGATTCCTTCTGTGTTTTTGACCGACGCCACCGTGAACCCCTCGTCTCCATCTGGATCACACGGCCTTTCTGCAGCCCTCGTGTCAAGGGGCTCCACTTTCTTAACCTCACTCCTGTGCTGGATCCTTTGCACAGGCTTTTCATCTTCAGTTTTTAAAAGTCCATCTCTATACTTTCCAAAACGGTCTTTATCTAGAAGCTGTGTGCACCCTGATTTGATGTTTGCTGAGGTTTCCTTCCCTAAGCCTGCAACATCGACCCATGGTGCCACAATCTTTTCTGAATACATCCTGTCACGAGTTTTCCTCTCATAGCACCCATCGCCATCCAATCCGTTCTCCTTGACGCGATCAGAGAAGCTGAATGAGCGTTTGGGAACTCCTTTCAGCAGCATGCTCCTCCCATCTGCCTCAGATTGTTGGTCATCTTCATCCCCTGAGTATTTTCTCCTCCCGGGCCGGAGGAAGTTATCAGAGCTTTTGGATCGAGAGGGCGGCTTGGGGTGCTGTCCGAACTTACTCAGCAGCTGGCTGACTCTTCCTCCTCTGTCAACGAACACGCTATCTTCCAAGCTGTCTTTCCTGTCGTCTTTAATAACTGTCGCCTGGCCCCACGGCCTCTCCTTCTCTTTTTCTCTCATCCACGATATGTCTGTTCTGAGCTCCCGGCCAAAACTCTCCCTCCTTGAATCCATGCTGCACTTCATCTCTCCATCCTCTCTTCCCGACCCTCTCCCTCCTCCTCCCTCTGGACTCCTCTCTTCAGGGCTCGCTGACGGCTTTATTATCAGAACCTCAGAGGCTCGGATCTCCGTGATGCTCCCTCCTCCGGCCAGGATCTCCCTCAGGTCCATCTTCATCCCTCTCTTCACCTGGTGCTCCTCCTCAGGCCTCTCCCTCTCCGCCTCCCCCCTCCATCTGCCCCTCCTCTCCTCGCTGCATTTCCTCTCCTGCTCGATGATGATGATGTTGTCGGCTCGGATGGTGCGCAGACAAGGGACGTGGGGAGGAAACGAACTGGATGGAGAATCTGCTTCTTTGTCCTCTTCGTCTTTCCTTCCTTTGAGGAAGTCCCGCTCCCTGGCTGCATCTTTACCTGACTCCTTCCACTGGTTGCTGTTCTCTCTTTCTCTTCCTTGACTCCGGTCCCTGCTCCTCTCTTTCTCTCGTCCCTCACTTAAATCTCTGAATCTCTCTATTTTCAGCTCTATATCTCGTCCTCTTCCCGACTCTCCATCTTGCCCCCTGGGGCTCGGTTTGTCTTTCTCCCTCTCCTTCACTTCCGGCTCGATCCCTCCTCCCTCTGAATCCCTCCCTTTCCTCCATGCGCTCTGCGTGCGGATAAATGGGTTTTCATGAACTGGAACTATAGTTTCTAGGGACACCTGACTCTCTGGTTTGATGTCTACTCCATCCAGCCAAAGCCCTGGATCGGGACTGAGTGACATTTCACTTCCCAAATTGACCGTCATAAAACTGTCCGTGTCACTCAGACCGTCAGCAACAGATCTGACATCCACCTGCAGCAGGCAGACGTCTCTGTCCTTCTCCCTGTCACCTAAGCTGTCCTGCTTGGCCTTCCTCCGCTGGATGATCCCTCGCTTCCAGGCCGGCATGCTGGCAAACTTCTCCTCCTCCTCTTTCTCTCTCTTCTCCCGCTCCTCCTCCTCTCTCCTCTTTCTCTCCAGCAGGAGCTGCTTCCATTCCGGCAGAGAGGAGACAGACATAACAGAAAAAGTTTTTTTGGACAAGATGGTTGTCGTTCGTCTTTAGAGCCTTTGGGAATGATCTGGAAATACAAAAAAACAATGAATTAAAATCAGTTTTCTGTTAAAAACATGTTAAATAAAAGTGTACTTCACCCAAATATTTAACTGTTAGGACATAATATAGTACAAAACTCTTTCTGCAAGGTTGTAATATCAAGTTAAAATGTGATATTTTAATATAATAGCTGTAGAAAGATGCTGATGACATTGTGGGACATTTATCAACAAAAGCCTGCAGTCCTTGTTTGCCTGATTTCTTATTTGCCCAAAATAACATCAGAAACTTCATCTAATTAACTTTCATAACATTATGTACATGCAACAGAACTTTAATATCTGTTTTAGTGTAATATTTATCATAAAAATGTTGATTAAAACTCACCAAAAGCCCAAAGATATCAGTATATCCGCCGAGACTTGACAGCAGTCATGTCCACCCGTGTGCGTCCTGGCTGTGCGTAAAGCGCTCCAGTCCTCGACGGAAAAAGTCTCCTTCGCTCGATAACTACCAGATTAATCTCTGCTGTCAAAACGGAGGGTTTTAGAAAGACGTCAAATCACCCCACGAGCATGAAAACACCTCCGTCGTCGGTATAGTAGTAAATATTTCCAGCCTCCGAGCGGCAGCGCTGTAATCCGATAATTACATTAAATTCCGTCAGGAGAGTTTAGTGGCACACACCATATTGTCGGACCTAAGAAAAGGCGTTTAAAGAGCACAGCCGTCTGCCCGGGAAACAACCCCCTCACCCCCACCTCCGTCTCACCCCTCCGTCCCGCAGGGCTAATTGGAAAAGAGGTGGAGGTGGAGGGGTGAGAAACGGGCTGAGGAGTCAGCAGGGCTGCAGAGGAACTGCTGCAGGTTACCTGACGTTATCTTCACTTCAGTTCTGATTGTTGTAATTAATCCCAGGATGCAAAATCTAATTCTCCTCTTCTTTATAATATCTTTTCACTCAGCAGGTGTTTTATTTCAGCAAGACAAGTGATTATAAAACACAACCAGTGATCCACCTGAAAATTATAATAAATTAAAATAATTAAATAGTAAATCAAAATAAAGAAATAAATAAAAAATAAAAAACGATAATAAT
>CAFUXE010001482.1:127623-139677 GCA_903364295.1 Serranus cabrilla | reverse complement strand
ATTGTTGTTACAGTGCAGACAACTAATACTATGTGCTAGTTTAAAGAAATATGACAGTACTTTGACGTTTAATAATTAATGACACATTTAGAAAAAGTTCTTGACTGAAGAAATACATTCAAAATATCATAATCTTGTGCTTTCTGACAGTGAAATCTCAGAGTGACATTCATTTTCATGTATTTGTCATGAATTTAATTTGAGATTAGTGTGCGGAGAAATACAGTGTACCTGCAGTTGACAGCCTTTAAAAATGATCTATATGAAAACTAAATAAAGTTAGTGTAGTAAAACAAGTAAAAAAAATTATATTTTAAGGGTTGTATTACAAGACTTTACATATCAATTTTGGACACAAAATGTAGTTTTACAATAAAACCATTGCATAGGAAAATGTTCTTCTTATATTTAACAATAAAAAGTTAAGTTGTTTTTGAATGATGGAATAAAAGCTCTTTTATATAATAAACCTCTCCCTCTCTAAACCCCATATACAGTGAAAAGCAAAACTTTAAACGGCCACCAAACTTTGTTCTTTGCCTGTATTTACTGATTAAAAAAAAGGAACTTTATAAAATTTATAAAATTGATAGACGGCCTCTAAGGACTTCCACAATATTTAAATTAAATTGGTGAATCTTAATTCTAAATTTAATCAGAATACAGAGATATTCTCTAATATATAAAATAATAATTGTGTTTTTAAATGGTGGAATAAATTCTCCCTTTGTAACAAAACATTCCCTTTCTAAAACCACATACAGTGTCAAGTTGTGTCATGTAGTTCAGCGCAGCAGAAACCAGGCTCATTTAGAAGTCCGTTTCTGGACAGAATTCCTGGTTAATTTTAAGTCAGCTTCACATCACAGCAGCGCTTCACTTCTCCTTGTGCTCGCTGCCCCGGTGCGGCTCGGCTAAGAGCTGCAGCTTGCTGTTAAGCTGCACGCAGAGGTACGCTAAATCCTGTTTGTCCAGGGAGTGTGCCAGGGCTAGGTAGGCCGACAGCGTCCCTGCCAGCAGGAGTCTGTCCAGGGTCATGGCCGGCAGGAGCCACAGCACCACGCCCAGCTCCACGCACACCGGGTGGCGGAGGTGAGACAGGAAGCGCTGGGCACGAGGCGACTTGTGAGACAGGGGGTCGCCTAAACCGAGACACTCGTAATACACCTGAGAGAGCAGAGGGAGGGTGAGAGGGAGGATCAGGTCAGACTGCACCGACAACAAGCCAATCTGTTTAAGGAAGTCATATTTTAAAGGGTTAGCTGTTGAATAATTGGCCGCTGAATCAACTGAAATGTTGATCCTCTTGATGTTTTAATTTGAGCTCGATTAGCATTTGTCTGGAGTTAAATTTTGGGGTTAAAAAGTTGAAATCTGCCAGTTTCCTCTTGCCAGGAGCTGAACAAAATCACACATTGTCAACGTGATGAAGTTTCTGATGTTATTTTGTGCAAAATATATACTCAGGCAAATAATTACTGCAGGCTTTTGTTGATAAATGTCCAACAATGTGATTCTGCATTAATTTGAATCTATCTCTATATTAAAATATAACATTTTAACTTTATTTTGCACGTGTGCAGAAAGAGTCTTATACTGTATTATGTCCTAAAAGTTGAATATCTGGGTAAAATACACCTTAATTTAACATGTTTATTAGAGAACTGATTTTAAATCATTCTTTTTGTTTTCCCATACAGAATAACATATGACAGGACAAATTCCACTAATGTAATTTTGCACATTTTGTGTCCACTAAACTGAAATTAATAACTCAGATCAGAGTTTAGTTAACAAGTTGAATCAAGAGTTAAAGCTCCCATGAAAATGCGAGCAAAGTGCTATCTGATCCCAATTAATTACATGTTTCCTGTAAAAAACATTTCCAGTAGCCAAAGGTGCTGAAAGTGCATTATATAAAATGTAATACTGATAAATGGACTGTACTTATATAGCGCTTTTCTAGTCTTTGCGACCACTCAAAGCGCTTTTACACTACAGACTGCGCTCATTCACCCTTACATACTGGTGGCCGAGGCTACCCTACACGGTGCCACCTGCCACCATCAGGAATTCATTCACACACCGATGAACGCAGCATCGGGAGCAGTTTGGGGTTCAGTATCTTGCCCAAGGATACTTCGACATGTAGGCTGCCATGGTCAGGGATCGAACCACCAACCTTCCGATCAGTGGGCGACCGCTCTACCAACTGAGCCACAGCCGATAAGTTACCTGTTTGAGGCCCATGAGTTCAGGGTAATCAAAGATCATGAGGATGCTGCAGATGATCGCCCAGCAGAGGAAGTGCAGACTGAAGCACAGCAGAGGGAACCAGATACTCCAGGGCGCATGACGCACTGACCACAGACAGGGGGCGCCGGTCACAGGCTGCCAGTAACGCATCAAGATCTAACACAGGAGGAGAGAGGATGATGATGTAGAGTGGTGTAAGGAAACAACATGTGGTATGAGGTACAATCTTTAACTTCTGTCTGTGTTTCAGTACCTGCAGTGCCAGTGCGGTGGTGAAGCAGTATGCCGTCCTGTTCAGGGCCCCCAGCACCGACTGGAGCGCCTGTTTGACGGGGGACCAGGCGAGCAGACTGTGCTGCGTGATGAAGAGAGCCAGCAGCCCCAGATCCACAACCAGAGACCGGAGGACAGAGCTGTCCTGCAGGGCCGCCGACCACGGTACGGAGTCTTAAGGTGACGACACATGATGTGAAGAGAAAAGTCACTTCAAAGTCTGATCACTGGTTTAATTTGGAGTTTTAATTTTTAGATTTAGTCATAAATTATGATTATATTGAGCATTAAAATGAAGGAATTAGAAAATGATTTGTCATTATGTGTACGACCTCACAAAGCATGAATTAATGGTCATTCTTTAAAATCAAGATAATGAATGAAGATGTAGCTAATTGTTCTGTTGATGTAGCAGATAATAATACAATCTATAAATTATATCAGGGTAATTAACAAACAAAAACTTAAGCTTTGTTTTGTTTTATTCTGCAATACATTAAAAACTACATTAAGTGTGATGTGGTGCACACAGTATTTACTGACAGTTTATTTCAGTGTGTGTTTTGTTGCACACTGTAGCAAACAAATCATGGCCTAATAACACATTGTTGTTCATGAAGGTATTGAGAACACACCAGCACTGTTTGCAAGCACTCAAGCATTAAACATGCTACATATACATTATGAGACACAACCCACACTGATGACGAGTAGCAGTGCCCATGTCACTCCACTATTTCTCATACTATATTATATACATCTACAGATATTTATACATTATTACTAAAAAAGCAGGCATGCAGGTATTTTCTGTAAATAATGTGTGTATAAAGTATGTAAATAATGTCTTATTTTTACGGGAGGTATAAAGTCTTATTCCATGTTGGAATGTAAATAATAATAATACGATAATATATTTGGAATATACATAACAACTGACTAGGGTTATTCTGCATAATGAGTACTTTTACTTTTGATACTCTTAAGTACATTTTGATACTGATATTTTGTCCTTTTATTAAGTTAGATTTGCATGCAGAACTTTTAATTGCAGTTGCTTGATTTCACAGTGTGTTTTTCCAGAGTAAGATATCTGAATACTTTTCCATCACTTGTTTTTATATCATCTGAATCTACAACATTACACAATTTATTAAACTAATTTTAAAAAAGTTGGTCGCCCAACGTGGGGCTCGAACCCACGACCCTGAGATTAAGAGTCTCATGCTCTACCGACTGAGCTAGCCGGGCGCTGACCTCTAGCGGCGCGAGGGCGCAATTTCAACTAAAGCCTACAACTTTTCGGGCTAAATCTACATTTTTTTTCTGTATGTTAGTATCAGAAACTTTCCCTACTGGTGCTAAGTGACCCTAGAAGTTGAGTCATGGGGATTTCTGCTCACTATAAAACATATTTCATTCAAAACACCAACAACAAGCAACTTTTGTTATATGTTAAATAACTTCAACAGCGCCTCCTCGAGCCCAGGTAGCCATCTCCTGTGAGCTAACATTGATTTTCACTGATAACTTCTCCACTAAAGTTAGCTTAACTCCTCCGGGTCGCCTGCCAGCAGCAGCAGCAGGCAGCTTACCTTGACAGAGAGTCGTGTCCCCGGTGATGTTGTGGTAAATGGCTCGAAATGAGACAAACCGAATAAAATCCGCGCCGGAAATGAAAACAAACGCAAAGTTGAGCAGAGAGACGGTGCAGAGAGCAGAGCCACGTACTGTGACTGACGCCATTTCAATCAGCGTTTATCTTCATTTACCAACACTGTGGTTTCTTCCGGGAGGAAGTCTGTGGTCATACCGAAGGTGAACACACGGGGGCGCTGCTGGACGGGACGGAGGAAGTTTCTGTGCTGTCAGAGTGGGGTCATTTATTTATTTCACCCACTACAAGTCAGAGTAACGTGATAATGCATCTTTATTAAATTTTATCTCACATTGCTGATAGATTTTAATATATTTAATGTATATATATGTTATTGTCAGACAGGGAGGACAATTGTAGCTCACAGAAATACAAAAGTAACACAAGAAAAATGCAAACCAAGATCAAGTTGCAGTCTTAAAAGTCAACATTCGCATGCAAACACACACAAAATAAATTAGTAAATAAATAATTTTATGCATTTTTATGCATGTTCCTCACAAAAATTTTCATCTCTTATGATTCAGATTTAATATGCTTATTGCATTTGGAATAAAAGACCAAAGGAAGCACATCAGAGATATTAAAAATGAGTTTGTTTTTCCCAGGCTTTTGTCCTTACAGTATTAAAATATTAAAGATTCTTCATTATTTTTAGTTTTTTTCCATACAAACCACAGAACTAACAAGAAACAGAGAGAACAAAACAAAACTTAAGACTTTATTGCAGACAGAAAGTTGTGCAAAATGTTACAGATTCATCAACTTAAAACATTTATCTTCATTTTTATGTTTTAAATTTAGCTACAAAACAAAACAAGCAGGACAAAACACATAAAGATGTGTAGTCAACCTGCAATAGTCTTCAAATAAGGTTAACCTCTCCACTGTAGCACTCTACGTGGTAATTTCTGTCAAACGAAACCACCCGAATAGACTCTGTCGACCCCTGGAACAATCAACATGTGGGAGGAAATTGTTACGATAATTCATCAGAAACTAGATTATCATTTACTGCAACTTTCCATGAATGAAAACAGAAAATCAGCTCACCTCAGTTGGTAGTATCGGCACTCTGCATGCAGCACACAGAGGAGCTCGAACCCTGAAACCACGAAGAAGTCTCAACAAAAAGGTCACAGAAACTCAGAGGTGAAGTCAGTGTGGGTGTGCCTCGTCTGACGGGGTTTGGTTTCATCTTTTGTCTGCGGTGTGAATTAAAGGGCTCGGCTCATGTGTGAGAAACTCACCTGTGGTAGTCGCTGACACAGTAAACTCCGCTGTGTGCGTCCACAGTGAAAGGCTGACCCTCCAGGCTCCGTCTGCAGACCACACAGCAGAAACAGGACGGGTGGTAGGACTTCCCACGAGCCTGCAGCACCTGAACACACACAATGAGCTCTTTATTAACTTGAGTATTTCCATTTTCTGTGACTTAATCAAATAGTCAAAGAGTGTACTTCTGCAGATTCCAATTAATAATGAAAAATATTATCAACAAATAAATTAGGCTTTATAAAACTGGATATAAATGTTGTTAATCCTTTGGTGGTACAGTATATTTATTAAAACATTAGCTCTTACCTGCTTAAGTAATCTTCACATTAATGCATCAATACTTATAATTCAATGACATTATAAACATTACTCTGCATGACAAATACTTTTGTAACCTTTTAGTAAATTGTTTTTATGGTAAATCCTGCATATTATATCTTTAAAAATTTCAAATTCAGGACTATTTCTTGTAACACTGTGTTTCTGTTTTACAGCTTTGCCACTTTTCCTTCAGTAAAAGATCCAAATGCTTCCTCCAACACTGATGACATCATGCACCACATACAGTAAGTATTAATATGTCCGCACAGTAAATGAATACACACACACCATGTCTGTGATTAAATGGCCGCAGCTGTCACACACTTCTGGAGACGGATGAACACCAGAGCACTGAAACAACAGAGCAAATCCCTTATTAAATGTCAAACATCTATGTCTCATATTTTAGTTTATACAAACAGATTAAAAACCAGGAAGGAGACACCAAACATGATGACTAAAATCAAAAGAATGGATTCATGCAGCGACTCACTGAGCGTGTCTATAAACTCACCAGTTTCTATCATAAAGAACTCTTCATAAGACTATTTTACATATTGCACAACCTGTGATGTCTCCATATGTGCGTACATTTGCAAAACATCAACATTTCAGAGTTTAAAGTGCTTAAAAACTTCATTAACTGAAGAAACTTTATGCATGAAACTTCTGGAGATGGATGAACTCCTGAATACTGCATTAAACAACAAAGTAAATCACTTATTAAATATCAAATTGGATAAAAATCAGATGTTTTTGTCATATTTACTGCAGAACAACATGTTCTCACCAAAAAATCTTCTTCACAGTAGATTTTTCCTGCAACTGTATAAAATGGTTTCCCACTGAGCTTTTGCCCTAAAAGGACAAGAAGCAGGGTGAAAATTTTTACATAATGTGACATTTGAGAACATGTTTCATTTTGTAAAAGCAGGAAAATAAAAAAAAACTTCTAATTTCAGCCATAAAAATGAGATGAGCTGTGTTTTTACATGATTAACTAGTAAATAATAGCACCAAATACATTTATAATTGTGATTATTTCTTAATAAGTAATGCATTTTTAATGTTGTGAAGAAATACAAAGGATTTTAAGTCAGATTTTGAGGCTCTTTAAGATACTTTGCATCACCCTCTGACATCATGAGGACTCACTACAAACGCTGCAGGTGAAACAGGTGTCGTGGAATAATCGTCCCATGGCGCGGCAGGCTCGTCCTTCGCCGTACACCGCTTTACTGCAGCGCGTGCAGCTTCCTGAACACACAACAAACAGAGAACTGGTTACTGTGGCACTTAATCCTCTCTTCATTGACTGAAAACCTGCTGACAACACACACACAGATTAAGGATTAAAGAATAGTGCTGGAATAGATGAAAAACCTTGTTAGAAAGTTAAATGTTCAGTTTTTCTCTCTTACCAAAGTAAAGAGTGGGAGTGTAACTTGTGTCCATCTCCTGCAGGACTTGTGTCCAGTTGTCTGTGTCTGCTGGAGGCTACAGTTCGACTGTCTGGGGGTCTAATTTTATGCAGACAGCTGTAAGGGGAGCTGCTCTCTGGGTTCGTGGGTGTTGCTTTCGGTGCTTTTGGTGTCTTTGGGGGCGACGACTCCTCAGACCTCCTGACTCCTCCGGGGCGGCCGAGTGAGCGGGTGGCAACAGGCGATAAAAACTAAGTTAGGAAACATAAAGTTCAGTATTTAGACTCTTCTGGGGCTGGATATGTATCATTATTATTAACATTCATTCAAATATTGTCATCAAAAGACATATATTGTGCTTAGAATAACATGGAAATACAACCATAGAAGTTTTAATGTGCACATTTTGTCACATTTTGCTTCTACTTGCATTATTTTTTCATAGAGCATCTGAGACCTAAGATTACAAACGACTGCTTCTTCATGATAATTGTGCCTATAATAAAACTTGAAATACTCTGTAAGAAGTAAACGTTCTGCATTCAAAATCAATTGAATCAGTCAGTTTTCTCTAAATTTATAATATTACATAATAATCTTGCTTATAATGCCGGTTATATTCTGTACTAATAATCAGAATCTTCAAAGTTAATTAATTTGTAGAATAAACTGAATGGAGTAAAGCAAGTACAATATTTTTCTCTGAAAATGCACGGAGTAGAAGTGTAAATTGCAGGAAAATAATACATTTAATTATTGTATGATAACTCAAAATTGTACTTAACTGCTTACCACCACTGTGGAGAACTATTCAGATCCTTTAATTAAATTTGATGACCAATTCAACTTAAAAGTAAAAGAACTGCATTCATAATTTTGCTTATACTTAAATAATACAGATCAGCACCATGTATATAAAAAGTAAAAAACAGTCCTTTAGCACAGGGTGTTGTATTATTAAAAAGAACATGAGTTTATTATTATTGTTATTAATATGACTGATGTATGCACCTGAACAGACCGGAGAGCAGCTTTCTTAAAATCTAAATCTAATCAAAAATGTTCCTGATTACTTTCATTTAAGTTTAATTGTTCAATGCAGGAGTTTAACTTGTATGTACTTGTGAGTATTTTTACTTGACTAAAGGACCTGCATATTTATTCCATCACATGATAACTTGATGCTGCTCATGTATATCTTGTGTTACTGCCCTCATGTGGAGCGTTCAGGCACTTTTAATTGAATAACTCGTGACCCAGAATCAGCCCCGCCCAAATAACAGTTTAAAACAAACACTGCTGTTTGTGCCAAGAGAGCAGAACTGATTGTTAAAGAGCAATTCCTGTATTTTGTTTTCATACATGAATCTTTACATTTACATCTGCATTTATTTATTTATATTTATATTTATAGAAACATGCAGATAAAACACCAGGAAGGAGACACCAAACATGATGATGAAATCAAAAGAATGGACTCTTACAACGTCTGACTCATGTCACAATCTCTGAACTCATCATAAACAACAAACAAGTCTTCATAAAACTATTTGACATATTGCACAACCTGTACTGTCTCCCACTGTGCGTGCATTATGCAAAACTTTTAACATCTCAGAGCTGAAGGTGCTTAAACTCTCCATTAACTCCCCGAAAACAAACTGGATGAAACTCTCCACAGCACATGTTTGGCTGCGCTCGTTCTTTGGGAGGGGACGTGTGACAGCTGCTGAGTCTTCACTGAGGTCTCTTGTTAAGACACAGTGAAGCGGTTTAAATTCACACACACACACACAAACACACACACACCACCGCCCACTCTGCATGCTGCCAGACTGGTTCAACAAAAGAAAAAAACTCACTTGTGTCACTTGTGTTTGAGTGTAAACGTGTGTGTTTGTGTGTTTTTTACACATCAGAGTGTCCTCAAAGACAAAAGATTAGAAAAAGTTAGTTTTTTTTTAACCATTTTTACTCCATCTGTATTTTTTATGTTCTAATTTCATTCTGGTGATCTAATAAAAAACGTATAAGGTTTGAATTAGCCTACAGGGGTTAAAAGTGCTATTTAATTTGAGGCATTTTGCATTAAAACTATGATACTTTTTGCAGCTTAAACTTTAAAAATATATAACACTGCTGTTAGTTTGCAGTGGTCTTGCCCTCAGGTATGTTTCTGAGCAGGAATGTCTGCGTCATGAGACATGTGGAGGCAGGAGGAGAGCCTCTGCAACATGGGAGTGTTACCCACACTGTAGGCCTGCTATCACACACCAAGTGTGTCACATTTTCATCATCAGTCCATGGTGGAAAAAATGCAGCTGACCAGGCAAAACCTGAGCTTTGAGTGTAAATATTAAACAGAAATATCCCTTCAGGGGGGAATTTACTCCTTATTCCTGCTGTTGTGACTGATAATATTCTCCTCTTTGCACTTGTATTTATAACAGTGTTTAATACCATTAATGTAGGCAGTCCAACCCTCCTCTCTGAGCCTCCACACCCCTTCCTCTGCCTCATTTTGGGGATACACCGCACAGTGCCAACAATCCTTGGCATGTTTGGCTGTTTATAAATAGGGCATCCATTGTGCCACACAGTGAGGCGAGTCACACAAGGACTCGTGTCTTATCAGACGTCTTTACACTGTGTATCATCTCTGCAGCGTTTCGGTCTTCAGGGTTACAACGGCAGGGCCACATCCTGCTCACCCGTCAAGTTTGGGCAGGTACCTCTCCGCGAGGACCACGCCCTCCTCGCGCTGCGCTGCTGCGCGCAGGTAGAGCTGAGCAGGAAGTGGCTGTCAACGGCGTCGCTGAGCGTGAATGAAAATGCAACTGTGGATTTGAGATAGAAAAAGCATCTTTTAAATTATCTTTTTTACTTTTTTTTTTTAAAGGAGAAGACAATCCTCGTTTTTCAGTGACCATGCGGCTCCGCGCGCTGCTGGGACTTTTGTTTGTGGCGGTCTTCGACTCATCAGGTGGGATAATGATCTCTCTTTGCAAGAAACATATGCTCGTTTATTGTTTAATGAAGCTTTGTTCACTCTGAATGTGTTGTTTTCAGGAGGCCACGTTTCCCCCCCAAAAAAATGCGCTAAAACAAACAATGGCTTCTTTTCAAGTTTGTGCCAATTAGGTCAAACAGACAACTGAGCTGTGCATGCTGTTAATGGTGATTAAACTCTCTCAGGTGAAACCTAAAAGCACTCTGGGTAAAGTGAGCTGCGTTTAAAGCTCTCTGTCAATACATGAAGAGATAATACGAGACATTAAGTGTGATTTATTAACTTGACAGTGGAGCTGAGAGGCTCACACTCAGTCTGACTTCTAGACCTCCATTTTCAAAAGGTTTATGAGGCATTTATGGAGCTTCCTGGAGGCTTGAATGCATCATGGTTTCATTAATGATTGACCTGCAATCTGCTGCTGAGTTATGAATCTGGCGGGTGTTTCATCATATTTTTTATTTGAGTTAAACTCAGTGTTTTATTCTGCACTGACTTCATTGATTTCTCTGAGAAAAGTCCTCAGCAGCAGCAGCAGCATGTTAAACATATCCTCTTTTACAGTGTTTGTGGAAATAATCATACAAACTTATATTTTGCTATTTGAACCCGTAAACATCCTCAACACACCCATTGTTTACTGTCACCAGAAACCCTCCACGGCCTGTGTGCTGCAGTTTTGCCTTCAAGTCCTCGCAAGTTCAAGTCTTGAATTCCTGCTTTCTTTTTAAGTGGCTGTCCGTGCAGCTTAACACACACACACACACACACACATGTGTTTTCATTCAAATCTTATCTATTGCATCACAGCAGCCAAAAAAGAACTGCCACCAGAGTTCAGGTAGATTTTACGATTTATGCACATTTGGGAATACCCCTGAGTTAGCCAACTTATCAATTAGGTGATAGGCAGTAAAAAAAAGAGATTCATTGATAGTCATTTTTCATGTAAAAATGGCAGAAAATGCTGCTTTCAGCCTCTCAAATGCAGCGATATCCTGCTTTTTCTCAGTTTTAATCATTATTAAACGGAATATATTTGAGTTTTTGACTATTCAAGACATTTAAAGACATCGCTTCCGACTTTAGGAAACTGGGAAGAACATTTTTCACTATTTTCTGACAGAATCGAAGACCAAATAGAGGATAGACCAGATGAAAAATATCAGCAGATGAATTAAATGATAATGAAAGTAATCCCTGGTTGCAGCTCCACCCTTGTATGACATACTGAGTACAGATACAGGGAGTTTTAAAGAAAACAGAAGTGCCAATTCAATTTTTTTTAACGTAAACACAATATGAACAAATAGATTTATTAGATGTATTTTATTTCTTAAATTGTAACCTCTAACATACTGATATAAATCAGCTACTAAGTTGCATATTTTAAGTAGAAAAATTAACTTTCAGTGTCGACACTGTTGCTAAATTACCTCAAATCTTATGTACTGCAGTTTATTTTTCCTTTTCCCAGACAGTTACCAATAAATACGACTGTTGTTTCGGCCTCGCTGAGCTCTTGTATGAAAGTTTTCAGATAAAATAAGCTTAAAAGCTCTCAGACTGGAACCAGAGTAAAATAGGAACAAGTGTGAAACCGAAGCTGCAGTGTAACTTTACAGCAGCTGATGAATCAGCAGCGTGGTATTATCTAAGTTTGTAAAAGGTAATTTCCCTAACGGAAGAAGTTTGAATTTGCCTTGTCAGAGTCAAATATCATGGAAACGGCTTTTTTAAGAACTGGTTCCCGTCTTTACTCACAGCTCGGATGACTCACAATAAGGTGAATTTGATCATTTGCTTTGGTCTGGCACTTCACAACACGGGATAGGTGT
>CAFUXE010001482.1:69650-117233 GCA_903364295.1 Serranus cabrilla | reverse complement strand
AAACCGCACAGCTGGGAGTCTGAAGAGATATTTCTATGTTTTTAATCAAGATTTAGCATAAAACATAGACTTGTTTTTTTCATTAAACCAAAAAAACTGTATATTAAGTAGTTAGAAGAGAAAATTAAAATGCTGCTTGCATAAATGAATCATGAAAAATGCAAAAAAATCTTTAAAAAGTAAAATTTAAAAAGGCTAAAAGTTTTGGACTTTTAGATCAAAATTTGGCTCAGATCTGAGTTTTTAATGTAATGTTGGTCTCAAAATTATAATGCCACAATACTTCTACATGTTACTTTAAATTACTTCTAATACTTGGCTCACTTTTGATTGCTTTGCATCACTATTTTCTATGTTTATTTACTGTTTCTTGCTGGTGTTAACATTACTCCTTACAAACTTAACAGATATTACTCTATTATTTTTATTCTTATGTTGAAATCTTTTAAGAAATCTCGGCACAAGAACTCCTTTTATGTGTATTATTTGCTTCATTAACATGATTTGAGATGAAGACACCTAAACATTGTGTTTCTGTGTTTTATTTCCCTCTCAGTTCTGTGCGCGGTGGACTTAACCAAACGTCCAGGAGTGTCGCTGCAGTTGGAGAAAGTGGGTTCTGATCCGTACTGTGAGATGAGAATCGACTCGAAGCTGGAGAAGAAGATAAACGTGGCTGCCGGCTCGAAGGCCAGCCTCTCCTTCCTCGACTGTCCACATGAAGACGTGCATCTGACTGCCAGCAAAGTTATCGGTACGATGATTTTATTTTATTTGCCATGTTGATAAAATCGTTACTGTTCAGCCTGTTAATGCCACAGACCACTGCGAAAAGAAATATTAAAGCTGAAGGTTTAAAGCTGCTGTTGGTAGATTTCTGGAAAAGGAAAAAAAAAGGAAACAACTTCTCCTGCAGCTGGTTAATGCAATACTTCATACAGTCGCCTGTACAAGTACTAGTCAGTCCTTGTAATCATCCAGATCCAGATTCTGACGCTGTTATCTAACAGCTTTTCTATTTTCTAATTAGCATACTGTTTCCTTTGCAAACCTGTGGCCCTGTAAAGGCTCTAGCTCGCTACATAACAAGTGACAAAAGCTTTTGTGTACAGTTAGCAAAAGGCCAAACTATCAGCAGCATTTTCTCTTAATCTCTGAAATGTTTCACCAAAACTGACACATGATTTAGCAGCTGTTAGCAGCAAAAGTCCAGTTTGATGTGCATAATGGGTTTTATGAAGCATTAGTCTAGTGCATCAACATAAAGCAATGACCTCCTGTATCGCTCCGTAGCACAGTGGGGTTGAACCAGCCGGTTGCTGAATGTGCTCTTGTGGGTTTGTAGTTTTTTGTCTATGACGGTCCTCCACCACCTCCTCCACATATCCAGCCTTCCTCATCAGTTTGCTCAGTCTGTTGGCGTCCTGTTGTGCGAGCAGTTGTTGCCGATGCTGGAATAGCAACTATTTCTGCAGGATTTTCCGCCATTGAGCCAGATTTTTACCATCTGAAAGAAAGTGCATGCACATCAATAAGAACACGCCCTCTGTCTGAAAGTTTCCCATCAAAGGCTAGATTTGAGTCTCAGACCAATATGCTGAAAGGTTGTTATGGATTTTTATATGAAATGATGCAACATCAATGAACTACCCCAGCTTTAATGGAATAGTTTAGTTTGATAATTAGGGAAAAATGCTATTTGCTATCTTGCTGAGAGTCTCATGTGAAGATTTAGGGATAAATATGAATCTATACATATATATGAAATGGAAAGAATAGGAAACGTGAAGCCTGGTTCTGTTTACCATGAAGCCTTTGTATCTGTTGCTCGCTGCTCCTTTAGCTGGAAACTTAATTTCTTAATATACTTTTTTTTTTTTTGTCCCTTTCTAATAACAGGGTGCCAAAACGTGTCGTCCTGCTTTGGGACGTCCCTCACTGTCCCCAAACTGGACTCCTGCCTCCCGATGCCCCTCCACAGCTTCACCTGGCACCTCAGCATCCCTCAGGACGGCACCGTGGATCTGCTGTCGCCCACAGGGAGTCTCCGACAGTCTCTGCCCGGCCAGGAGTGCAATCAGTCCGTCCTGCATGTGGCGGAGAGCGACGGGTTTCCTGTTGGAGATTTCTGCTTTAAAGGAACGATCAGGAAAGTTCAGGTGCACGCTAACGTCTCCGTCACAGCTAAAGCCACAGACTTCAGCAAGACCAGGGGGCCGTTTCTCAATGTCAACTTCAGTCAGGAAATCCCAGGTAAGAACATGGACACACTGCAGATAGAGTATTTTATTTTTATATAATCTGAAGGTTATTATATACCTGGAGCCCAAGATGGCATCTTCATATTAACTAATATTTACCCAACAATCAATAACAATTAAACAATTAATATCATACATATTCTTTCAAATCCTTAAATCTGAGAAATTCTGCTTAAAAATGAGTAAAATGTTAGTAAAATTTTCTTACGTATTGATTGATCAACTAATTGTTTCAGCTCCATTATATTGTATTATATTTCTTTCTGGTGTTAATCAACATTTGAAAGTTCTTAGAAATAAATGCATAGTAGCAAAATTATTAGAAATAGATACAAAATCTTTTCAAGAAGACGCAGAATGACAAGAAATAGATCCAAGATGACGGCAGGGAGACACAAAAAGACTAAAAATAGATTTTAAATGAGTAAAAAGAGACGGATAATGACTAACAGAAGAAGCAAAATGATTGATTTTAAATAGATAGTAAGGATATTAAACGACTAAAAGTAGACTGTCTACTAAGATTCACTTTGAACATTTGTCGAGCTGCTCTTGTTTTTGCTGTGATTTATTCTATAATTATGATCAAATGAAACACATTCATTTTACTTAAAAATTCCACACAGGGGCACTATTGTTCCAGGAATGCTGGAGCTTACAGCACTGACACTCGTTTTCATCCCTTTTTCCAGAGACCATTATTTACACAGTCACTCCAACGACTTCATCTCCGACCCGGCTGGCCACCCCCAACTGGCCTCAGGGCATGAGGCCTTCCTCCACTGTCTCCTGGATCGTCAACCTGCCGAGCCAGCACCAGGCACACTTGCAGTTTTTGAACTTCAGCCAGCCCAAATGTGCGCAGCGGCACGCTTTCATCAGGGTGAAGCTGCAGGGGCACCGGGAGGAGATGCTGAGCCGCAGGGAGGACGAGCGGCCGCCGGACAATTTCACCGTGCCCAAGAGTTTCTCTCTCAACATGTCGAACTGTGAAACGGAGGAGGGGCACTTTGCTGGGATGACCAAAATCGTTCTGCAGAAGAAGAACAGTAAGCAGGCGATCCAGGCCTCTCATGTACACAAAGAAAACCCCTTGAACAAACTTTAATTCTACCATGTGTTGTTTTTGCAGACCTCCTGGCCATCCTCCTCGGGATAGCAGGAGCTCTGCTGCTGATGCTCATAGTGCTGGCTGTTGTTTGCTTCATCACAAAGTGAGTAAACCTGCAGAAAAACTTTGGTCACATCTGGGCCTGTAATTATCAATCCAGAGGGGTTGTTTAGTTGATCTTTCTGAGGTTTGTGTTAGTTTGAAATCATCGCTGTAAACCGTCAGGAAGTCTGTAACTTGTGACTTTTATTGATTCTTTCTCCTCGTTTGTGGTCCTCCTTCATCTTTTCAAACAGGAAAAAGAAAAGAGACAAGATGAACAAAGAGTCCTCCATCTACATCGGCAAAGGGAACATCTTCCGCCCCGGCGACCGGCACTTCAGCAAAGCTCGGTCCGACAACGAGTCCCACGTCTACGCCTCCATAGACGAGACGATGGTGTACGGCCACCTGCTGGGCGACTCCAGCTACGCCGACAGCATGCAGGACCACTTCAACGGGATGCAAACGGACTCCTACAACACGTTCACAGGCCCCCCTGATAAAGACACGCCTGTAATCAAAGAACCAGACCAGGATCCAGGGGTCACCACGTTTCTGGACCCGTCTGAGTCTTTCCACCTGTCCCGCCCGCGCACTCCCATCGACCGGCAGGACAGCCTCGGCTTCCAGGACCGCCGGATGATGGACAACGAACTGTACACGTTCAAGAGCTCCGGGGATATGAACACGATCCGGCTCTCTGCTGCCGACATGGAGCCGCAGCCGCCCATCACAGAGGATTCCTTGTAGTGCGTCAGGACTGAGGCTGCAGGATGGACCGCTGTTACTCAGATCTCATTAGAGCGCCGAGTCTCTCCAGACTGGACTGATGTGAACTTCTGCGCCTCGATCACACTCAGGGAATCCGAGGTCGATGAGCTTCTGAACGTGATGTGAACGTTATTTTTCTTAACGCTTCGAGAGTCGAAGCTGCTGTGAGCCTCTTCTTTAAAGGGATAGTTTGGAGGTTTTGAAGTGGGTTGTTTGAGGTACTTAACCACATCAGTATCGACACGGCCATCAGTTTAAATGTAGGCTATATTTAGCATATTTTCACTGATTTCTTCACTGATTTAAGTTTAAACGGTAGAAACTGAAGCCAGTATTTCTTCTCTCTTCAAAGGCACCAGACTCCATTGACAAAAACAGTGATTCTACCATGCAGATAGCACTGTTAGCCTTTAGGGCTCTTTGCCAGAACACCTAACCCAATTAGTTTAGAGGCGTTTCTTACTTGCACGTTTAATGCAGTAAATCTAATTTTTATCCATGCAGCTGTCCGCACGAGCTCTGTACTTGCAACCTGAAGCGTTTCAAGTATATTTTATCTACAATGCATGGATAAACATGAGGTTGATGACCAATATAAAGGCCTGAAGGGGCATTGTGAATTTTGTGTGACTTGTCTGACTTCAGTATTACCCGAGTCACACCATATCACAAACTACCTGAACGATCGAGGCAGCGGTAAACCTACAACTCCCTAATTTTGCAAGTTAAAATTACTATTTTTGTCAATGGAGTCTGGTGGCTTTGAAGAGAGCACAGACGATGACTTACGTCCCCTTATGTAAACTTGAACAGGGCCATGTGATGAGGTAAAGATGGGAAATTAATATATATATAGCAAACACTTAAAGGAATATTGAATATTTTTAGGTATAACTTTATATAACAGCACTTTAAAAGATCAGAACTATCCCTTTAAATGAATTTTGGCAGTTTGGGAGATACTTTTCACTTGTTTTGCTGAGAGTTACATAAGAAGATTTATTCCATTTTCATGTGTTCAGTGTGAATGTGATTATAGATCCTCTGATCCAACTCTCAACAAGGAAACACCAGGAAATGTTAAACTGTTCCTTTAATGTTTGACTTGTTTAGTTTTATTAAATTTCTGCCTGTGTGGATGGGTTCATGAGCAGGTGCCTCTGGTGCTTGTTTTAAAAGTGTTTTTATATTGTTTACTTGTTCTTAGAGAGATTTCTTTTGTCTTTACCTGTAAATTGTAAATTTACTTGTACAATGTAGTTTTTTGTAATAAATTGTAGGAAAAAGGTCTGATGGGGAATCGTTCTCTTTTCCTTCTGACTGTCACCTTTTTGGTTTCTGGATGGTGAAAACTATTTCAGCCACAAAAACACTGGCCAACAACAAACGTGGAGGCCAGGAGTGCATAGTTGCACCACATTTCTTGCAGCAGCAATGTTAAATTTAAAATAAAAAGTCTGCGTTTCTGTTTTTATCTTTCAGTTTGACTTTCGGGAATCGATTTTGGTGAAACACACTCATGCTGAGAGTTGAATGAGAAGATCAGTGCCACTCTCAGCACGGACTGATGAGGAGACTGAAGAATTTGTGCTGGTTTTACCTTTTTCCTCTGCTGTGTTGTGTCTGTGGTTGTTATGCATCTCTGTGGTTTTGTGTCTCTGGTAATTCTGTGCTCGGTGGTTGTTTTGTGTCTCTGGCTGTTTTATTTCACTTAGTTATTTTGTGTCTTTTTTGCTCTCTTTGTGTCTTTCTTTGGTAATTTTATGTCTCCAATTTCTGCCTTTTTTGCTCTCTTTATGTCTGTGGTAATTTGTTGTCTTTTTTGGATCGTTTTATGTCTTTCTGTTGTAAATTTGTGCCTTTTTGTGTGTCTTTTTTTAGGTCTTTTTGTTTCTCTGTGATAATTTTGTGTCTATTGCGTCTTTTTGTGTCTCTATTGTGGTAATTATGTGTGTTTTTTGGGGAATTTTGTGTCCCTGCAGTCATTTGTTTCTCTGTTTTGTGTCTCTTTGTGATCGTTTTGTGTTTCTTTTATGTTATTTTTTTGTCTTTTTGTGGGTGTTTTGTGACTCTGGGGTAATTATATATCTTTTTTTGTGTCCCTTTGTGATTATCCGTGTTTCTTAGTTGTTTTGTGTCTCTTTGTTGCTGTTTTTAACATAATTTCATGTCTTTTCATCTGATTGCATGTCTTCATGGTCATCACGTCTCCCTGAGCAACAGTTTGCAGGTGAAGTCCCAGTACAGCCCGTCCAGTAAAACATCCAGGACTTCACATGTGGTATCATTCTTTTTACCCAACACTTCAGGACAGTGAGTAAACAAACTTTTCTTTAAAGAAATAACACAAGAGGAGTTGTTTTTTCATAGTTTATTGATGGGAATTGTTCAGGTTACACCAGGCTAGACATTATAGCACATTACAAGGCTAGCAAACGTAAATAATCTGATGAAAGAATGTGGCTGAAGATTATTACATTTCGCATTAATGCAATAAGATTTCATATAATTCTGGCTCCATGTTGAGTCTGGTCGGAAGTTATAGTTTAGAGATTAAACCAGTGGTTCTCACCCAGTCATAACAGATATGTGGGAGGAAATACCAGAAGGTTACACCCAGGTTTTAAATTTGTGAAAGGTGCCAGCACCTACACACACCTTGTACTGCAGGAGGAGCGGAGGCCCGGGGCCATTGTAGCAGTTTTTGGTAAATAATTATCATATCATACATCTGGAACATCTGCCCCCACATGCAGGGGGACTGTAACAACTCACATAATGCCTCCATAAAACATACCAAGGACCACAATTAACTCTCAAGAATTTAGATATAGTTAAAAAAATATATATATAAATCTTTTTTTATGACTAATTTGACAAATATATCAAATGTAACACTTGAGAATGGTCATCAAAAAACTGGGCAAATTCAGATAAATGGATATTAAATGTTCGGGCAGTGTAAGGAAAATACTGTAGATGGAAAAAAACAACTTTGTGTAGGTGGAAATTGAGTCTTGGCAGAAAAACATTGACATGAGTGCAACGGTTTTGTCTCATTTCTGATTGGTGCAATTTGAGACGCTACAAATGTTATTGTCTGTTTTTTTGTGACCACAAGGAATGCTGCAAATGACACATCACCGGATCCCTTTTGTCAAAAACAACAACCATCTCATGCAACTGACTGTAACTTTTAAATGAGAATTTAGTCCGGATGCCAAACCATCTGAGAACCACTGGTGTAAATCTCTGTTTATGAAAGCAGGCAGAGTGGCGTGGCAGCAGGAGTACATACACTGAAAGCAGCCATAACCATACGCAGTCTATGATGAGAAACATGCGATCAAACGATGTTGAACTGGCAGACGGAGGGCCTCTCCTCACGGCAGCTCTCATCAAACCACTTCCCCCGGGACGCTCCGGACAGCACGGCGCAGTTGCTGGACATGCCGCCGTCCGGCTGAGGGGACCGGTGGTTGGACGTGTCCCAGTTTTTGTATGTGATGGCCAAGCCGCTCTGGTTCACCCAGGTGCCCTCCGTCATCATGTCGTTGATGCCCAGCCACACCTGCTCGTCGGGGCCGATGCTGTGGCGGAGGTAGTCTCTGAGCTGGTCGTTCACCTCACTGGATGTTGGCGTGCCGAGGACGCCGCCCAGGTTGCTACAGTCCTCAGTGGCGGTGTGGTAGCGTTTCCTCAAGGTGTCAGCCAGGTAACACTTGTCCTGGATCTTTATGCCTTTTAGACAGACTGAAGAGGAAAACAGAACAGGAGGAGATGGTTAAACCAGCTGTAGATTATATACAGGTGTCCTGTAATAATAGTAGTCCTGTGCAGTCGCCTCCTGGGAGGCAAAATGCACCTAAACTGCCCTTTTGGGAGGCAAAAATGTGCCTATAATGGCGAGAACGCGCTACGTGCCTTTTTTTTCTTTTCGCCCCTGTCCCTCAAAAAGTCTGTGCACACCACTGGTCCTGTGGTGTTTTGAAGACATGAGCAACATGATGAAGTTACTTTCCTGTAAGCTACTGAAGATCTTCAGTTCTGCAGGAACAACTGGATATCATTTTGTGTCCCGAACAGGGAGTCAGACAGAGGTTTGCCATGTGCTCTCCAGATTCAAACATGCAGTTCAAAAGACTTCACATGAATCCCATCTGTCGCTATTTTTAGCATGTCACATGACCGTTAACTCCAACCCAGCCCGCTACATCACACTGTCAATAAATACAAACGGTGACTCCTTAAAGCATCACATTGTAACACAGTTAACATTTTGTTCATCATTTCCTACAGGTGATCAGCCACAGAATTTCACGTCTAAAGCTGGAAGAAGTTCATCGTGCTCCAAAATACAGGTAGAAATGAACAGGTGTAGGTTAAGAAAAACTACTGGTCTGACTTTCATGAAACTTGAAACCTGGTGGAGTTAAATTTTGGAGTGATCTGGACTTAAAAAATGAAGGGAAAATTCATGCAGTAGTGCTGCTAAGGGCTGCCACCCTGATACACTTACTGACCCTCCTCTTTGTGGTGTCTATTAACTGGAAGCATATTCTGCTTTATCATCTATTTTACTCTAAACATGATTAAAAAAAAAAACAGCATGCTGCATTAAAGAAGACTTGAAACTCACAATTAAGAACATAAACTTATGAGAATGTTTACTGAGGTACTGAAGTCCTGGTGTTAGGGGACTTTCTGGTAAGAGGAATTATTTGCATTCTTTATTAATGTAAGAAATAAATAAATCAAAGTCATGTTGCAGCTTTACCTGCCTGCAGGGCCTGCTGCTCCTTCACTATGTTGAGCTCCAGGTTGATGTTGTCGATCTGCTTCTTCAGCTCCTCCATGGCAGCATCTTTCACTGGTTCTGAGTCCAAAGATACAACAAACACAAAAACATTCACATCAGGTGTTTGTGCATGAAAAATAACTGAAAAATACGTGCCTTTTAAAGCAGAAAAATGTAAATATTAAAATAATCTTTAATTCCTCAGATGTTTTCTGTGTACCTTTTTTTATTAGCTTCTTCTTCGGTGGTGTCTGCTGAAGCGAGCAGCTCACCAGTAGCAGTACTCCGAGCAGCACACACACTCCTCTGAGCTCCATGCTGAGACCTGTTGAATGCGGCTGCTCCAACGTGGATGCTTGCAATTTATCCGCCTCCCTCACACCCTCCCTCTCATCTCTCCAAACAGGGAAAAACACTGACGTCCGAAACTGCCATTTGCAGGAAAAACAATCTGACCTCAGGAGCTTTTAAAGGACGGTGCATGTGCGTCTGTCATCTGGCTCCAGACGCTTCACGTGGAGCGCCAGAACAAACCAGAAGCAGGTCTGGAGAGCAGGTGGAGGCTGGCAGACAGTGTGAGGCAGTTATGACTTAACTCTGTGCAGCTTTCATCAAAGTATATGAAAGAGAAATAAACAACTCTGACTCATGTGTTGCATAAACCCTTAAACAAACTGGTTACAGTTTATTTCTTGGCTTCGTAGTTTAAACCTTTAAAAAGAGGAGATGGAGTAAGACTTTCTTGGCTTAAAGGTGTTTTGGAAGTCTTTAAGTATGGCCTCATTTTGGAAAAGTCTCCATATTTCCAGGTGTTTTTGGCAGTTAAGATTCACTGAAATGAAAAACTCATTAATCATAACCTGTGAAGTCTCTTCTGTGGATTTAATTACCTGCAGTGTTATCCCTTATTCTAAAACGTGTATCCTTTCATAACGTTTCAGAATCCGCAGCGAGAGCTCCATCCATAAATAGGAGTTTGTTTTGGACCTGTCTGCTGTCAGCCAGCGCCCGCACCCTGCAAACAGTCTGAGGGAAGAGTGGAAGTGATCCAGAGTCACATCTGGTTCGTCTGTAAGTCTGACACGTGGCAGAAACAGAGACGCAGAGAGACCGGGCTTCCTTCTGACCTGAGAGTACAGTATTAAGTATCTTTGTTTTAAAAAACCATGAACTCAAGCTTGGAGAGGGAGTTCAACACAACAAATTATTTGTGTGACACATTGGAGACGGATCCATTAGTTGGACAGAAAACCAATTGTTAAACTGTTTTGATAATCAATTAATCTTTTGATTCAGAAAGCTTCTCAAATATGTATTGATTTCCTGCTTTAATCACTTTCATTTACTACCCTTTAAGGCCAAAAACCTTGATAAAAACACTATCTAAATATTTTTCTCAATTATTTAAAATTATTCTTTGTTATTTCAGTCCTGATCAAAAACTACCAAATATTTAAACATTTTTGGCATTATAATCATTTACACTTGCATCTAAACATTATATGAAAAGAGTTATTTTCCATATAATAAATGATGGGGGTCTGAGCAACATTGATTTAGATGCATTAATTAGTTTTTGTGTAGTGTCAGATTTAAAATGCACTAATATTCAATTAATTTCAAGATTTTAACCCTTTAAATTCCAGCAGCATTATTTGTTTTCTACATCCGGAAATGTTTTAATCCTTGTTCCACCATTTATAATTAAGGTTGATTAAAATGACATAATAACACTTATTACAAGAACATTAATTTAAAGTGTAACCAATGTTTTTCATAATAACTAGATCTCTACAGGATCTCTACACCAGATTTTAGATTTTTTGTGGGTTCGTTAAAACACTATAGAACAGTGCCTGTAAGTACAAAGACAAAAGACAGTAAAAATGAAAGGTTTTATTAGAAAATTCTGTATACACGTACACACACACTGCAGATGACATTAACCGAGGAAGCCCACTTTCTGCCGCGTCTTTCCCAAACTCTCCTCCTGCTGCAGCAGCTTCATGAGCGGAGCGTGAAGAGTCTTCCCGACTCGTTTACCTGCCTGAAGACAACACAACACAACACTGCTAAGTGCCTTTCTACCGCACATCCTCATTCATATTCAAAACCCGGAGGAGGCCAGATGGCCGAGGAGGAGGACTGGACTCACCTCTGTCATCTCAAAGATGCTCTCTGGATCCAGGCTGCCTCCGCCCACCTTCCTCGTGCAGGTGACCGTGCCCTTCTGTGTGACAGCGATGATCAGGCTCGCCACGGAGCACGCCTTCTCCTGCAGAGTCGCGTCCACCACGTGCCTGTGGCCCACCTGCACAAAAACAGCCAGTCAAGGTCAACGTTTGTGTGCTGACGGGCTTCAGAAAGTTTTTACTTCTGGGTATCGGCAGGTGAGCTCACCTTACACAGCGTCACTATGCAGGGAACGTTTTCGACTTCGAGTCTCACGCAGTCGTACGGGTCGTCCGACAGCTCGATTTCTTTCCCTCCTTCCTCGTCAGCAGATATGTGCACTCTGGGAATCCTGGAATAAGAATAATAAGAATTAGAGATATGGCAGGAATGTGATTTAGCAATCCGATCATAAAGACTCCAAAGAAACACCAGTGTAACATCTTACTCACTTGGTGTTGAAGAGAGCTGCCTTGATAGCGACTGAGATGGCGTCGTACAGGTTTCCATCACACTGCAGGAGCTGCAGAAACATGTCAGTGTGGGATATTATCTTAGTGAAGATAAATGAAACTGAAATATACACAGATCAAAGAGGGTTGTTGTGATGTACAAAGTGCTGCTTTAATTTATTCTCCAATGAAACACAGAAAGGAACGATTTTCCGCCACAAATCTACACTTATTAAACAGTGTTTTACATGCAAATATTAGCTATAATTTCTTACGGTTAACGTAGATAAAGAAATTAAGTTATCGTACAATATATTGAAAAAAACCACACAGACATTTTGGTAATCTCTACATTGGTTTTTACAACATTTGTATGTCTTTGAGTGAGCACAAATCTTAAAGGCGGGGTTAACATGACTGAACTGTTGGATTGGAAAATAAAAGATATTATCAGACGCTGTCACTCACCAGCACGTCCACATAGAGAACCCAGCAGTGTTCTCCTGCACTGATGCTCAGGCTCTTCAGGTCCACACTGTTTTTGTTGTTGAAGACTTTGTAGAGAGTGTTACTCAGCTCCGTCCCCAGCTCCTCGCCTCCTCTGCCCTCAAACTCAGGGGTTGCATTGGCCGAACTAACGGTGACAGGAAGAGAAAAAAAACAAGACAATTAACAGTTATTGTAATATGACGATATTTTCTTTGCTCAGTCTATAATCACTGGGATGTATTTAAGATGCATCTTACAGTGAAGAGATGTTACAACACTGCCTCTTAGTGGCAGAGTGTACATGAAAACACCTACCTATCTACCTTTGACTTAAAAAAAAAAAGGAAATGGGAGTGATTTTGGTTATTTCATTTATAATCATTTTCTTAGTTTATTTAACAGTAAATTCTGATCTTTAGTGACACTGTGATATTAAATTCTATATACCATATTACAGAGTTTATTTTCCACATCGCCTCCAAAAAGGTGGTAATTCCAATATCTTCATAACTGATTGGTTAAGTGGCAAAATTAAAAAAAATAAGCCTCAGTTTATAAATCGACAAAGTCTTACTTTACTCATGAAAACATGCACCACACCTACCAATCAACAAAAAACTCCAAGTATCCCTCATTTGGCACCATGGGCCTCGGTTTTCCAATGTCAGCCTTAATCCCAACTAGAACCGCAGTGTCCCCCTGACAGGAAAACACAACAGAGACCAGTAATAATAATAACAACTTTTATTTGCTTAGCACCTTTTTAAAACAAAGGTACAAGGTGCTTGACAATAAAACAAAATATAAGAACACATAAATAAAACCATTAACACAATTTATAAAACAATTTCAAAGAAGTAAAATATCAAATAAAAGGCAAAACGATAAAAGTGAGTTTTAAATAAATTATTTAGAGCATTAACTATAAACATGGGCCACCTTGGAGGACTTCTGCTGTAAATATGAATGACATTATTAATTACCAGTGTGACTTTGGCGGATCCGTCTGTGTTGGACACCACATCAGTCTCTATCTCCATGTGTCTGTAGTCCTCACAGCCTCTTCCGTCCACCCGCAAATCATCCTGAAGCAAAGAACCAACATGTCAACAAAACTACAGTCAGAGTGAGCTAATGCTAATGCTAACTAGCTTTCGGCCGTTAGACAGCATAAATCACCATGGTGACATTAATCGAAACATTTTAAACTGACAGAGTTTGGAGGATGAAGTGTAGTTGTTAAAAAACTCACCCGTATGCCGTGTAAGATGTACACTTTTTCAGCCTCGCTCAGTTGTACTGTTGCCATGTTGAAGACAGCACTGCTGGTGTGTGTGTCGCGTATCGGCTGCGTCATCAACAGACGACGCAGTTTCAATTTATTTTTTTAATTTATTAACTGAACAACGCACAGGAAAATAACACAGATTCAGTATACAAATAGAACAATGATAATAAAAATCACATTACCCTTTAATCCTTTAATATCTGCTTCAATATTCATACTAAGTTTATTATAAAGTTTTTTTTTTACTGTAAAATCTTGAGTAAGCCCATGTGTTTCACACGTTTTTATTCATTTTATCTTCAAAGGTAATCAGTTCGCTCTCCCTGCATGATTTCCATCTCTACCACGGACCCTGGTTCAGATTTAAAAGGTTTCATATTTGCACTGCGGCGAAAACGGAGAAGCTAAAACTGATTCTAGATCTGTAAAATGTGTGTAGAGCAGTGTGTGCAGTTGGGGCTCCAAACTTGGCCCTTGTGGAACAAATCTTTGTCATTAAGGAATAACCACTGGGTTCAGACAGAATTTAAAAACAAAAAAAAACCACATAAAAATCATCCACATCCACATAAAACAAACATAATAGACATGGATGGTGGGGAATGAATATATAATTGAGGTGGAAAAAACCTTCTACGCACTATTCACACCATCCTTATACCTACATCCTATTGGATGACATTATAACATTGTAATATTGTAAATGCAATAATACATTAAATGCACTGGTGCTGGCACAAGATGATGCTATAATAAAATATAAATTAGAAATTTAGAAAGACATTTATTATCAAGTAGGTTTTCACATACAATGAATTTGCCTTTGTTTTTTTATATATACTAGTTTGGCCTCAGATATGAACAGCAACTCAATGTTTCATGTTTTTGCATTTCAGAAAGACAAATTAATTCAGCTTTCCCAATATGAAATCAGCGCCAATACTGTAACTGAGGGTACACATGCTGGGAGAAAGTGCCGCCTGACAGGCACAGCTCAGGGCGGGAGCACCCATGATAGGGACTTCCTGGTTGTGGCTGCGCTGTGTTGTCCTGCTGCCCGCAGAGCTTTCTGGATCCAACAGCGAAGGGAAAATAGTTAGGTTGCGGCCTGTTTTCAGGGTCGGTTCCCCAATATCATAACTATACAAACACACTAAATTAACATCTCGTCAAAAACCGGGGCGGCGGTGAAAGCGGGAGCCGAGCCGCGGAGCTGCGGAGAGCATCTGTCCGCAGATCAGTGAGGTTAGCCCGGACTGAGCTAACATCCAGAGCCGCTGAGGAGACTGTCATTCTGCTGTGTTTTTAAACTTCACAAGCCTCCAAACTACGTGAGGACTTCAAGAAACTTTGTCGACAAGCGAGGGGAGTGCGAGGTATGTCCTTAAAAACACTGAATATGTTTATTTTTTAAGATATTTCAATGTAACGGCCACTGTGCGGTGGTTAACAGCTACCAACAGTCCAGGTATGCTGCTCCAGCTTCCAGTGCTACTTCCTGCTCCAATAATTGTATTAACACTTTCCTATGAGTTAATTAATTATATCCTCGTGAAGCCACAATTACTATACAGGCTCTACTGGTTATAATAATATATTTGTCTTTTTGCTCTTTGCTTTTCAGAGGGCTCAAAAGTCAATTAGCTAAAGTGTAGCTCACTTCAATCTGGCTGCAGCTAACGATTATAATCGATACTGATCACTTTGTACATTATTTACTCGATTAATCGTTTAGAGCTGCAACGATTATTAGAATATAAAAGCCAACTGTTTTGGTAAACGTTTAATGGTTATTTTTTAATTCAAACATTGTAGAAAACTGGGTTTCTAGCCTCTCAAACATGGAGATTTCCTGCTTTCTTTCTGTGTTTATATTATATTCAACTTGATATCTTTGGGTGGTCTGACTGACAATAATAAAGAAATATAGATATAATCTTTAATGCAACTTTTGTGGTAGCTCACACGTTGCTAAACATTGTGCCTCCACCTGAAATTAAATAAAGCTTTGCTTGCTTGGTAGCAACATTTTCAAAAATATAAAATTATAATAAAAGACCAAGGAAGGCTGCAAATCCTCACACTGAAAGTATACCATTTTTTTTGCTTCAAAACTGACCACAAAGAGTTAATAATTAGCAAAATAATTGCCAATTATTTTTTAATGATCAAGCAACCAACTAGCTTGCTTATCATTGCAGCTGTACACTTGAGAGATTGTATTCTTTAGTTATTACCTATTATATTTTTCAGCATTTGTCTTGTTTATCCCCCACTAAGTTTACACTATTATAGTACTCATTTTGAACCGATATTTTCTTTAAAATGTGTCAAATATTTCAAACAAATGGCTTCAATTATAGGTTAAGGCCTTCTTTATTACATAAACACAAACACAATGCACATTTTAAAACGTTATTGAATGTTTCAGTGCTGAGCAGACAGTGTGCAGGATATTTTTTCACTGTTTTCAAGATTCTCTCCTATGCATCTGTTACACACTCAGTGTGCAGAGATTTTTTCTAAATACTTCCTGGTGTTGCACCATATTCTTTCCCAGTAAGGAGTTTCTGTATATTTTGCAACAGGATGCACTGATATCTTATCATATATTATCACCTTTTATTGTGAAAGCAGCTGCAAAAATGGTTCCTCCACAGTATTTAGGTCACAAATAGTTGTGGTTGACCTATGTGGGTTTTTCAATGGTGGATGCTGATATTTAGAAAGTAGGGTAGCTGCTGGTTGACCTTTAATGCAGATAACATGTTTGCACATGGTAAAATATAACAATTTAATAATGGTAACAAATGAGACTCAATTGCTCTACTTAATTGAACATTCATTTAGAAATGTTTTTGTTGTCTTTGTTTGCTTTTATTTTAAATAACCAATACAAAGTAGAATAAAATGTGCTAACTACATACATGTCCACAGGGAATAAAAGACTAAACTTTGTAAGAAAACAAAGAAAAAACATTTTTATTAATGAAAAATAAATTGTAGCATGGTCTTTTTTGTCAGTGAGGAAGAAAATTAGTAAATTTGCATAAATAATAATAAATCTAAATGTTAGTATGGTGTATTATCTAACAATGGCATTAATCCCCACATATTGTGAAAGCTGTGATAGTAGAAACTGTATTGATCTCTCTGTAGAGTACAATTTAAACCTCCACTGTCAGTGTTTGATTATTCCTCTAATTTAAAATTTTATCAAACTGTACACTAAAAATGAAGCTCTCAAAATGTGTTTCTGAAACTAATCTAGATGAGACTAGACGTTGTTACTCCCCAAACCGTTTGTAAATTGCCAGAGGAGGTGAACAGAAAAGTGAAATCACATTAAAGTTGTTAATGATCTCAACAGGAGGTCAAATCTCGCCTCCTCTCATCTCTACATCACTTCATGCTTCCCATCCTGTCCGTCCACATTAGTTACCACCATCAGTCAGTGCTGTCACTGACTTTAAAATGCTCTCGCAGCGGGGTATCAAACAAGCCCATAAATCATTTATTGAATATCTGACTGTGCCGTGAATACATTTAGAGTCAGTGAGCTGCTGCTACAGTATGAATCTGTCCTTTTTGTTTCTAATGTTACAGTACTGCAGAGACACTGTGCTGCTGCAGTTCAATACAGAAACTATCAGCTGTTGTTTCTGTAACAATCAAGTCCTTCAGTTGTTTTCATGGCAGACAAACAGCAGCTATTCACTGAAAGAAATCTGTGGACTCATTCTCTGCTCAACAAAAAATAGAAACCATTGACTGAGTTGATGTTAATGAACTCTGGTGTCGTTGTTAGTTTCACTCCATGTCTTTCATTACTTTGTTGTAGAAGTCCTATCTCGCCTAATCATGTGCATTTTCAGTAAATGCAGTTTTTAGCGCCATCAAAGTGTCTTTGTTTCTAATGGAGAGAAACGTTAAAGTAACAATGACGTCACAGGCTGCCCGGTGTCCCCTTCACTGGAACAAGTTTTTCTTGAAACGAGCTGCTCCCACCCGCTGAATCAGCTGGTAAACAGTCACATGACTCAGCTTCAGTCGGAACCTGTTTAACAATCATCCAAGGTCTTGAAATGAAATTATTTAAATCCAATGTAGGAGTAAAAAGGCAAGTAAGTCATTGGTATTATTTCATTCATAATTGTTACTAATTGGCTGCAAGAGATTAATCAATTCCCCCTTTTTAATGCTGTATTATCTGATTATTTATTATATTTTTGTTCTTATAATGCATCATTATGTTTTATCAAATCATCATATTTTTAAGTTTGATCTTGACCTGCATGGTTTCTACAAACTAAACTGTTTGTAGTGTAATTTGTCTTTGTAATTTGCTGCGTCCTTTATTTTTGCATGAAAGTCTGTTTTAGTCACATGAAACTATAAATAAGGATATAATAGAAAAAGTGTGAGCCCTTCATAATGATACTTAAGTACAGTATGTGTGCTACTGTTACTACTCCCACAGCAGCAGAGATAGGTGGCTCAGTAACCCGATACTTCTAGTGAAAGTGATACCCGCAGACACACCAGACCTCCAACATGACCTCTCACTGTGCCCGCCCCCTGCTGCGTGATGACAGGCGGGTTTAAAGGGTCACGAGGCTCCGCAGCTCCGTCGGTGTCGGTCATACTGTATTTTAAAAATAGCCATTACAAACAGGAAGGAATTTTTTTTTATCAAGAAAATGTCCCTCGAATTGGATTGCTGGCTGCAGTCATACAGGCGGTCATTCAGACGGATGAAGGCAGGTAATTTAAAACCACACTGTAGAAATGTACAGTCGTCATAAATAAACTATTAGCCTGAATGATTTAAGGCTGCTGGTTCTTTCTGAGCCTAATTCAAGTTATTTACCAAGGTGTTTTCAAGGTTTGATAAGTGCTTTAAATACATTTATGATTTAGTTTCACATATCTTTGTTGTTTAGCATCATTCTCACAAGTATCTAAACAGGGTGATGCTTCTTTTCTTATTAAACAAAAAATATCAAAACATACATCAAGATAAATCAGGCAGCAGGGAAACGAAACAAGAGAGAATTGTCTTGTTTTTTAGGGAATTAAAATACAGTAAGTTCAAAATAAAGAAACACCTTTGTGTAAAATGCTGTCACATAACTTAATGTTGGTTCTTTATAGTAATATGTAATATCCAATACTGTGTAATATACATGAATTATTTACCACATCTATAGGGTGCTGGAAAAGCCTGAAATTGCAGCTTAAAAATGCTTGAAAAGTGCTTGAATTTTGACTTTGGAAAAGGTGTAACAACCCTCTCACTATGTGACTTATGAGCTTTATCATCTTTGTTATCGTTTTAGTTAAACAAAAGGGGTTTCAAGAGATTACTACACAGTTAGATGGCAGCTTCATGCAACTACAAGGTTAATGTGTTATTGTTGCAAAGTCCCTGCAGGTTACACTCGGTAGATCAGCTGAAACAAACACCAGCATTAAAAACTAAACTCATGAGTGTTGTGGCTCTTTGAAGATTGGTGCTTTGAGCTAAATGCTAACATGCTAATGTCTTTGTTACCGGTTGGGGCTGCCGGTCAAAGTTCACCACAGTTGACCTCTGCAGGTTGTAAGGATGCATCAGTACTTTAACAGTTTTTTTTAGTGCTTTTCAATAATACCACAATAACACTGATGATTTTGGTCCTAAGAGCGCTGTGTGAGGGAAGAGAGACATTGGTAGCATACAAAGAGGGAACCAGGGTCTGGTGAGCAATCTGTGATGGACTGTGAGATCCCAAACGTGCCGTAGAAACGCAGTTTTCAGTCTGATTAAATTCCCGTCCTCAAGGGAAGCCTGCCAGGATCATTGGCCAAGCCCTAATTAATACGGACATAAAAGTGAAGATTAGGCTCTCGCTCAGTTGAGGATATTGAATCCTCAGGAATGACCGGTTCTCTCTCTGGCGCTGAAGTCCAGCCGTCCGCTGGGAATTAGCTGTTTTATTCCACTCTGTGTTATCTGCATATAATGGTGAGGCCTGTTTCTGGTTTCCTGACATTTCATCCCCTTTGAAGTCGCTTCATCTTTGTCTACACTCACTCAGACCTGCTCGATTGCTTATTCATAAGTCCCGGACACACACACTCACACACTCATGCCCAGTGCAGCTCAGGACAACTGAGGAGGCTGTTTTGTTGCAGCATTGTTTTGTTTCACTTTTTGGCCAAAATGCAGTTTTTAAAATCCAACAACTTCTTTTCGCTGCGAGAGGAATCTGCATTGTTTGGCCTGCTGGGATTAGACGAGTCACTGTTTATTCCTCCTTCTGTTAGTGCTTCCTGCTGTGTGTTGTCCTCTTCCCTGTTTGCTGACTCACTCTGTGGACTTATTAGCTGCTGTCTGTGTTTATATTCCCTGAGGACGGAGAGCACTTTTTAGATGGTTTGCACAGATTCCTAATGGTTGTGGGACACCACTCGTACACTGTGATATTGCTTCTGACACAGACAGGAGGCTCTCAAACAATTAATAGTTAATTGTTTAAGGTCGGGCTGTGTGATATGACCTTGAAATCTCATATCCACATAGAGTTAATTTCACATCCAGATACAGGTCACAATAAAGCAATTTCTCCAAATTCTTTTTTTCTCACTTTATTTATATATATTAATTTGTTCCATTTCAATAAGATCACACATATACAAGCCCTCATCCTGCTGTGAGTTGTCTATTTCTGCCATTTCTCTCGACATTGTTCCTCTTATACTCTGGTCTCATGAGTCAACTGCTCCATGACATATACTTCACTCACTGTTTTCAGCCATTCTTCCTGTGTTTGTGGATCTCTTTAGTAGAACAAACATCTGTCATGACGTGACACAATATTTCCTGTCTAGATATCATACCCCACAATTTCAACACAGTTCTTCCATCAGTGTTCTCTCCATGTGTCTGATCACGTTAATTATCTGTTTGTTTTACTTATTCTTGTCGACCTCTCTTAATGTCATTATACTGATTCAACATATATATATTTTCTTCCTTTCAACGCAGTTTACATTATTTATCATCACTTTATGTTCTTTACTGCAGACATCTATGTATGCATGCGCAATGTGTAAGTATGTATGTCAACGTTTTGTAGGTTGTGTTATGTATAAATGTCTGGGCATTTATATACATTTGCATTCATCACAGTGGCATTATATGTGTGTTTTTTTGTTGTATTTGTTTCACCTCACTGACCTTCCCTTGTGTTTTTGTTTTGTTACTTTTATTCACTGTCAGATTGCTGCTTTTATGTCTTTGTTTAAAATAATAATACAAATTTGATCACAAAAAAACCCCCAAAATGGTCGGTTTTGGATTGGTGGATGGAAAAAAACAAGACATTTGAAAGCACCAGCAAGTTTTCTACCACTGTAAAAAACTATGAAGGGAATTTTCACTGTTGTCTGACATTTTATGGACCAAACTATTAACTGATCAATGGAGAAAACAGCAGATTACCTGATAGTGAGATTGATTGTTATTTGCAGCCCTACACTGATCCCTCACTATCCCTTCACCTAATTCTCTGATTCCTGTCTTTTATTTCCTTCCCGTCTCTCTGCCCCCCTCGTCCTCTCCATCTGTCCCTGCTCACAGTATGTGGTTGGAGCCACGGGCGCTGTAGGATGAAGAGCCCGGCGCACCGCACCAGGGACATAGAGAGGCAAGCTGGCTACCTGAAGCCTGAGCACTGCACCCCTCCCCCGCCACGCTCCGGCTCCGACACCATGTGGTTCATCCGCGACGGCTGCGGCATCGTGTGTGGCGTCATCACCTGGTTCCTGGTCTTCTACGCCGAGTTTGTGGTGGTGTTCGTCATGCTGCTGCCCGCCAAGAACGTCATCTACAGCCTCTTCAACGGGGTGGTCTTCAACGCCCTCGCTTTCCTCGCCCTCGCCTCTCATGCCAAGGCCATGTGCACAGACCCGGTTAGTCAGACTGTGTTTCAACCAGATCATCCAAAGTGTAGATCATGTTTTTTGTGGCTTTTGTAGATGCATGTGTCAAAATCTAGTTTTAATACCATCCTTACATGGATGATCACATCACCGACCAACAAACGGTTCCTTAAACTCAATACACAATCATTCTTACCTCAAAGAATTAAAAAGAAACCAAAATATAATGTCTGACCTCCCTAACTTAAAATAAACAGGAGAAGAACTAAGGTTTAACAGGCAGCCTGCCCCTACTACCTTCAGTACATCTCAACTCTTAATTTTAATACTGCTCTATGATAAGCATTTGTGACTTATAAGATAGGAATGCTGTCCCCCTGCATTATGGCAGAGTTTTTAATATTCCGCATGATTAAAATCATGATAATGAACTCCCACATGCAGAGTGAGAAACTCATAAAAACCTGTATTTTCCATTTCTATTCTTATCTCATTGCAAAAATAATTTGGGCAAAAACATCTCTAATCCTAAATAATTAATGTCAGTTTTGGTTATTGTAAAAATGGTCCTAAATTTAATTTCCAGGGGTTTAAAAGATGGTTTTAAAAGTCTTAAATCTAACTTTGGGTTTTTTCCTACCATTATAAGGCTGATGAGCACCAGCTAAGCTAAATTAATATAAAATCAATGCGGAGAGCATAAAAAACTACAAAACAAAATTACTATACCAGACCTAATGGTTGTAGTTTGGTCCCTGCGGACTTCAATAGAAAGTTTTGTTTAAGCTTTTCAGTGTTGTTTAGTTATCATCTGATCTACAGTAGCTTTTCCAACTTTCTGTACATAAAATGATGGAAAAAATGCTTTTGAAAGCAATTTCCTTCTCTAAGGAGCCCCTGCAGCTCAATTAATAACAAATAAAAGCTGTGAAACATCTGCAGCAACAGAAACTACAATTAAATTCCTTGTGGATGCATCTATTCTCTCCCGCCTCTCTTAGGGCGCCGTGCCGAAAGGGAACGCCACCAAGGAATTCATCGAAAGCCTGCAGCTGAAACCTGGACAGGTGGTGTACAAGTGTCCCAAGTGCTGCAGCATAAAGCCCGACCGAGCTCACCACTGCAGGTACAGCACTTCCTGGGGATGTGTAGATTGTGGGAAAGATTACTCTGCAACTTTTAAGATGTGGCGATTAGAGCGTTCTGCTGAAGTCTGCAGCTTACAGAGGAAAGTCCTGATGCGTCCTCCTCTCCTGTTTGTTCCTGCACCGGTGCTCCTCCGGCCTCCCCTGTGTGTGTGCGTTTTGTTTGGAATAGCTGTGCAGCATTTCCCTTCAGACTTTGCAGGTGGATGAGACGGAGTTCCCTCTGTGGCCGCTCCGTGGTTTCCCTGGGATCAAGAGGCGTGAAAAGCACAAAAACACTGTGGCGTAATTGAATTGTAGAGCCAGTGAGTCATTCTGCCTCAGAGGGAAAAAATGGGTGTCAGTTTGATGAAATAGAGGATTTTTTTGTATGAGTCATTCTTGTGGGTGATTCAGATGATACAGTTGTCTCCAATGACCCGTAAGAACAATACAGCAAACACAAGACGACGGCTTTTTAAATATAGATTCTGCTCAGAAAGCGTGTAAACAAAGCACATGGATGGATCGAGTGACTTCCTGGTTGTCAGATGATAGATTAGGAGTTGTCAGACGTTACTTGAATTGTCAACCAGATGCAGCTCTGTGAGATAAATAACCCCTCACACACACACACACAGTCCAGCCTCCATGATTGAGAGCAGTCTGTTCCAACACAAAAACTTGCTTGTAACCCTTTAACACCAAAAATATTTTCACATTGGTGTTTTTCCTGGACAAGGAAAAGCTCACAGTTTATTTGCATTAAATCATGTACTCCAATATCATCATCATCATCTTTATATTTCTGTCCACAGTGTGTGTAAGCGCTGCATCAAGAAGATGGACCACCACTGTCCCTGGGTGAACAACTGTGTCGGAGAGAACAACCAGAAATACTTTGTGCTCTTCACAGTGAGTCTTTAAACACCACAATGTCATTAAATATAGATTTTACACATACATTGAAGCTCTGTTATTGTTCACAATAAGCCAGTACAAGTTTAAAAAGGAGTACAACCCCTATAACACCATAATTTGTTTTATTTTTACTGTATATCTGAACACAAATGCAACCCTAATTAAAAGATCATCTCAATGAAATTTGGTATAACACTTAGAAATTTGTCAAAATGAAACATTTGAGATTAATTTTGTTGTGATATTGTGATTATTTTAACACTAAATCTGTGCTTTTCTCCCCCTCAGATGTATATTGCACTAATATCCTTCCATGCATTACTCTTGGTGGCCTTCCATTTTATTTTCTGCTTTCAAGAAGACTGGACAAGTAAGTGATATATAGTGATGGAGCTAGTGGCTGATAAATCACTCAGTGACTGCACTGTTTATCCACATTACAACTTTATGTATAAGTACAGCTGATAATGCTCTGAAGTGAGTGAAAAAAGAGAGAAACTGTAGTTTTAAATACATTATTAACAGCCAGAATTCACACCGTTACTTATTTCTTTTCCCCTGTTGGAGCCGACTGTGTTATTATTTACCTTGAACATTTTAGTAAGGTACTTAACTGTCTTTTTTTCCTCTGCTCTCCTCCGCAGAGTGCAGTAACTTCTCTCCACCAGCGACTGTCATCCTCCTCATCCTCCTCTGCTTCGAGGGGCTCCTCTTTCTCATCTTCACCGCAGTCATGTTCGGGACGCAGGTCCACTCCATCTGCACCGACGAGACGGTGAGTGAAAATTGCAGCGGTTCATCAACAGTTTAACTCGTCTGTGTTAGGATTTTCAGCTGTGCCACATAGTCAGATCAAGTACATTTGATGTATTTATAGGCCAGGATCACCAATGTGCGTCAGAGGTCTTTATTGTCCGTGCAGCTTATGAAACCCTCGCTTTGATAAGGAAAAAATTAAGAAAACTTCAAACCTATAGCGGCTCTGACTTCCTAAAATAAGTCCTGAATTTATTCTGTCTGCTGTTCACTAAATCCGAGCACAGATTTAAGTAGGAGGAGGTAATTCACTTACTGTATGGCCTCCAGGGAGTTTAAGATTAGTGCATTCTCTCATAATGTATCCGCCAGAACAAAAGCTGTGGCTGCAGGGACATTTTTGTGGACAGACAGACTGAGCTGCTGGTCACACCTCAGAATTTAAAATACACAGTTGCTTTGGGACGAATCGACACAAGTTTCCAATTTGCACCTTCAATCGCTCAGGAAAGTCTTAAAACATGATCATCCACCAGCAGAATGACAGAAACACACTTCAGGTGTATTACAGCTCCAAACAGTTCCAGGGGAGGAGCAGTGGATGCAAATGAACGTTTTATAGCATGAGTTAAGAAGACCATGTGGAATAACCCTAATGTGTGTGTTTTGGTTAAAGAGATACAGTCGTTTAACTGAAACCATTAAATGTCTCAGGACAGACATTTTTTAATGTGTTTGGTTTAGTCTGAAGTTATGTCAAACAGCAATATTGGGATAATTTAGCTCTATTTTTGAGTGTCTATGATCTTAAATAATATCGTCATGATCCTGTAGGCAGCCAGGAAACGAATGTAACTAAGAAAGTTCACTAAAGGTCGAGTGATGGGTTTAAGAGTTAGTTTTTGACAATGTTATTGACATTTAGAAGGGATTCACACATTAACAGAGGCACTTTGACTAACAGCTCCTCACACTTGAAAAAGTTACTTCTACACATCTGTGTGTCTGCTTGGAAACAGCTTGGTATTATATTTTTAACCCCTAACGTTAACTTACTGTGTTACAAATATTGTGTGCTGAAAGTTCCAGCCATCGGGACGATTTGTCGACTGGTTTTGTATTATTTCTCCAAAACTATTGGCCCAAAATGCTTGTACAGTAAGACCCGCCCACAGAGACAGATAAGCTAATTGATCAGGTTTATCTTCATCTTTTTAATTGGATTTTTACTGTGTTGAACTATAGTGGAGACGCATCTTCTCATGTCTGTTACATCATCTCCCTGCAGGGAATCGAACAGCTAAAGAAGGAGGAGAGACGATGGGCCAAAAAGTCAAAGTGGATGAATATGAAGGTGGTGTTCGGCCACCCGTTCTCTATAGCCTGGATGAGCCCCTTCGTAGCACCCGACCACGGAAAGGGGGACTTGTACCAGTACATAGTGTGAGAGCCGGAGGCCTCGCTGAGCTCTGCTGCTGCGGATTTGGACCTCAACGAGCATGAACTCCTCTTACACTTTCTTTATGGATATTATGTCTCTCGATATTTCAGGGTGTTCTGTTGTAAGCTACGTTGTCAAATTTTTTATTTTTTAAATCTTGTCACCTTCCTTTTTTTTTTTTTTTAATTTTGTTGTTCCCCTCTTGATGCTGACTGAGATTACCGAGTGTTGCTGTACAAAAGAAAACATCTCAAACTGAGAAGCACTTAATCAGAAACGACACCAGGAGGCGGAGCTCTTCCTGCGGTATGTCTCATCATTTCCTGCTTAAAGACTAAACAATGTGAACTTGAAGTCCAGAACTTTTTTTCTCCGCGGCCCGGGAGCTGAGATGGACTCCTGGCTTTGTCTTCCTGTGTCATTGCTGTGATCCCGTCACTCCTTTATTCGCTGTATTCCTGTCGTCGCAATAGTCTGAAGCTGAATGCTGCGGATGATTTGCCTTAGTGAACGGTGGCATGATCTATTTTTAAAACACATTTCTGTTGTTTTGCCTTAATGTGACCGTCGGGGTGAGACAGGATTGTGTCGTTCTAGGACGTCAGATAGGTGGAGTAGTTAAAGTCGTCTAAGGAATGTACTTTGACACTAAATTTGATCAAATTTTCCTTTAATTTACATACTTTTAGTCGACACTAAACTCCACTTATCTGGCAGGAAAGCTGAAACAAATCTTGTAAAAGTCAGTTTTGTTTGATTTTTTGTCGTTTAGATTTGCCATTAGCTGGATTTCTGCTCAGACTGGAGCTGTGAAGGACTTTTAAAGGCTGTAGGACAGAGAGCAGCCTAAGTTAAAGTTATAATCCTTAACATTTCAGCCCAGGTCGATCGGTCAACACCGATCATAGTGAGTGTGATTTTATTCCTACAGTAAACGCTCTTTGAACAGCTACTTTGGTGCAACAGAAGAGCAGCTGGGGTGCGTTACGGTAAACGGTTTGTGGTGCTGATTCTCTAAAGCCGATGAAATTAAAACAATTAAAACTAGTATCGCTGTGAGTCGCTGATGCATTCTGAATGTGGTGCAACAATGGCGGACTCCGCCACTCACAGAGTAAACCACTATATAGAGAACAGCCTTATTAGACTTAACAGCTGACTTTTTTTTTAAATTAAATGCAGGGAAGAAATCGAAATGTTTTGACTTGGTGCAATATTTGGGCGATTTTTGCACCTATTGTTTGAACTTTAGGGGCACTGGGCGTCCCGGGGGCTCAGTGGTAGAGTCTCTGTCTCTCTGTCTGTATTTCTGTCTATCAAAAATAGGAAAAGAAATTTTAAGGCATTTACATTTACAGCCACACAAGTTTTTTTTTTTGCCCTCTTGGTCCTGTTTTATGATGCAAATATCTTTGATTTGAGGACAATTTTGCATATTTTTCTGACACTGAATTGAGAGTAAATTGTATTCTTCAAAACAAGTCAAAGCATATCCTGGATTTGGAGAATCGTGACACCTTTTAATGGCCACTTACTGAAAAAATGCAGATGCTGAATTTCATCAGAATAGAAATCTTAAGGATTATAACTTCAGAAAACTTCACGTGACCCTTGGCAGGAAAACAAAGTCTTGTTTCTAATCCTAAACACTGTCATTCAGTTTTAAAATCCAGCAGGTTGTAGTAGTTTTATAAGTAACCGTAGGTGTCCACGTTTCTTTGTAACATTTTAATCACAGTCACCAGCTCAGATAGAAAGTCAGGGAATAAAAGCAATACACATTGCTCTCTGAATGCACTGACCGTAAGTGTAATTCACTCGCTCTCATTGATGGAAATTGCTTGTGTAGGATCCAGTTTGTCATAAATTGCAGTTGACTGGAGGAGAGAAAGCCTTACAGGAGAAAATGTTAAAATTGAGGCCAGTGGAAGATGTTCACTGAGGCCTGAAAGACCACAATAGGAATCTAAATTGTTGCAGCTGTGTGTGAAGAGGATATTTCCCCTCTGGTGAAGTGAATTTAAGTGAAGAAAGGAAAACGGCCACTTCAAAGCATTTAACACTAAAAATGCCTTTGCTCAAATGTGTTCGAAAGCCTTACTGTATATTTATACAACCTGCTTTTTGAGGGAGATGAAAGGACATATTTGAACTTACATGTTGCCAAACTGAATGCTTATAAGGAAGAGAAGGAACCATTTCAGGAGCAGAGCGTCATTAGAGTGACATTTTCTTACAGGCTTTTAAATCACTGGAGTTTTTAAACAATGGTTGTTATCCAGTTTACACGTACAGACACCAGCTTTCTTCTTTTTTTCTTGAATTGTTCGATATGTTTTCTGTGGTCAGGTGTGGACACAGTTTACTGTGGACTGCTTGACTTTTTTTTTCTTTTTGACTGTGGTATTTGTTTAAAGGGGAATGAAATAAAACAGTATGTATGTGACACGACATTTATTTACCTTTTCATGGATATTCTGTTGCCTTTATTTGTTTATCAGGTGTTAAGACTGTGGTCATTTTTGTAGAAAACTGCTGTGAGTATGTGTGCCCTGCGTTGTGGTGTTCCTCCTTTGTATGCAGATTGTGGTGTGCTGTTGCTGCTGTTTGATTGGTGGAGAGGTGTCACGCCTGGCTGGGATTGGCTGCAGCCGGAACCACCTGCTATAAATTACCACCTCTCCACCAATCAGGCAGCGGCTACGGCACACCCCAATCTGCATACAAAGAAGTAAAACCACAACGCCAGGCACACATACTTACAGCAGTTTTGTACAAAAATTATAGTAGTAGTTGAAAGTGTAACTGTATGTTTTCATTAAAAGTATTTTTGAGAGAAAACAAATACAAAATAATATAAAACATGTTTATAAAATATTACCACAATACCATCTTCAAACTCCCATTAGCATTATGACAGTTATTGAATTGTTTTTTTTAGTTTAATTATGAGAAATCGTGTCTTCCTTTGTGGGAAATGTGGCCAATTTATTTTTAATTCATTTGATAGTGTGTCAAATAATAATGATTAAAAAAAAACAACTTAAAACAACCATATAGAGTACAAGGCCTCTTGAAACAGCTTTAAACTGATCCGTTTTTGTTTTTTTTCACAGTGGTATTTAAAGAAACAGAGCTGCTCTAATGGAGCATCACTGTGAGCAGATGTAAACCAGCTCAGGGCGAAAACATTACGTCCAGCCCCATTAACTCCAGTGAGAACGCCCTTCATTACACGTTACTGTTGTCTGAATGCAAAGAGCAAACTGAGCTAAAGAGCACATAGTCTCTGTTTGCTGCAGGAAATCACACTTTTTACCTCCCTGTAGCACCCTATAATGTAATAATTTCCTGATAATGTAATAAAATTTGCACTTGACTAGAGTGAAAATGTAGTAAAGCCCAATAATGTACTGAATTCTGCTCTCCCAAGGAGGTAAGTCCATCACCCAGTCAGTAAGACCAGGATGTAGCTGCATGTAGCTGCATATGGCTGTAACGTACTCAAGGTCTTTAATTTAACCCAATAGTCTAGTTTCTGTTGTTTCAAATCTGGTGTATATAACATTCTTAGATTCTCAAAATACAAAATGTAGAACTCAGGACTGAAATTGAACATATTTAATATATTTTCTGTCAAGTATTATGTGATAATTTTGGGGGGGGAAATCCTCAAAATGTCATAAATTCCCAATAATGTAATGAAGTATTACATTGTCAGTAAAAATGTTATATATTTTATTATATTATTTGGTTTTACTACATTTTCAATCGAGTTAAGTGCCATTTTTATCATATCAGGAAATGATTACTTTATAGGGTGCTACACTCCCTGAACACAAGTACACTGTGCGTCACTTCTGCTCAGTCTGTCATGAAGACGTCTTCCCAACGATATCTGAGTGATGGAGACGAGAACACAGTTTGTCAGATGAGATGTTTATTTAATAATTCAACAGTGTTTCTTCTCAGTCACATCCTCTTAAGTGTTTCCTATAAACAGAATATATTTACACTTTTACAAATGTTTGCTTCACATAATCTGTAAGACACATTTATATATCACCCTTCGGTCTCAAATTTGCGTTAAAAAGTCGAGCGTAAATGTTAAATTTGTCGACGCGGCAGCCTTCAGATTAAAGAGACGACCGGTTACTGTTACAAACTATCCTACCGAGAGATGTGTCGAAACCAGTGCTGATAAATTTACTGCTGTTTTCTTTTCAGTGTGATCATATTTCAGTGTTTTTTTCTAATCTCTCCGTACAACCACGTCTACAGTTTATGTGCACACGGATATAAATACATCACACTCAGGGCCATGCGGCTGTCACAGAGCTAGAAATGTGGCTACTGCAAAGCTCCGGCTGGTTGGATTACAGTGAGAGTGGGTTCACAGGTAGATGGTTTCACCCTCATCATGCTGCTAACTGGAGGAAGAGCCAGGCACAGAAATCCTTCATATTCAAAAGCAAACGTTACAGTTATTAAAGGAATAGTTTGGCGCTTTGGGAAACATGATTATTTAGTAAGATGTAAAGATTGATATCACTCTCTAATGTTCTGATATCTATCTACCAGCACCTCAAAAGCTCACTAATCAAGATGTTAAATGCAGTTATCACATTGTAAGTGTAAAAATCACAAGTTGTGGTTTATGAACTGGACTATTTCTTGGCCAGTTTGTTGGTTTCCATCGAAAAAACAGATATATGTGGATATATATTTATTTCTTCTTAGATTTCTTCTACTGTGTTTTGTCAATAAGCCCCAAAGATGTGGGAGATCCAGGTAAGTCAAACTTTTTTGTCTTAATGCACCATTAAGCAAATTTCATAGGAATGAACAGGGCCCTGCCTCCAACGCTGTATCCCTGTTTTTTAGATTTAAGTTTTGGATGTTTGTTAGTGAACTCTGGAGGTGTTGGTAGGTTCATTTTGTTACCCTTTGGCTAGCTGTTTCCCACAGACATTAGAGTGGCATCAATATTCTGATCCAACTCTTTAAGAAAAGCAAATAAGCATAAGTTCCTAAAATGTTTAAGTACTTGAGTAAAGCGTTAGTTCAGCTCAGATTCCAGCTACATCAGCTGATTCCCTTTATGTTTCCAATAAGCAAATCTTATACGATGCATCTAATTTAAGTTGCTTTAGTGTTTCCTGCTTCTTGCCTCCTCCCCGGCTCCTCCTTACTTTTCTTTCTTTCTTTCTGTCTGATCGTGTTGTTTCTGTCCTCAGTGCTTCCTGCTCTGTTCTGCACCAATGAGGGTCTTTGCTGCTGCTGCTCTCCCGGCCTCAGACGTCCCATGTCTGCACCAGGGCTGTCAGTATATAACAGTATTGAAGGTAAGCATGATGTTAAAAAACTAGAAATAAAAAAATATTGATAATCATGTTAATAATACACATGATAATATTGTTTAAATAATTCAATCATGTATGTTTCTTTACATTTTTATGGCATTAATTGCTAAAAAAAAAATGCTCAAGTTAAAGATATATTTTTGGATTTCTTTTTCAATTTTCTGTACATATTGTTATAAATGTATAATAATAAATAATAATAAATTATTAAATATCTTACTGTAAATTAACATTAAGGTTTTCTTTGACTAAAGTGGTGCTAGCAGAAATTTTTTGGCATCTATTTGCACTTTTGTTTGTGTTTTTTGTGTGTTTTTTGGCATCCAATTGCCAAAAAAGAGACAAAACACATACGTTTTCAGATGTAATTTAGTTTTTTCATATTATCTATCCAAAGCATGATAATATTACTGCAAATTCTTTTGTCCACAATCATCATTTAGTGCAAACTTGGTATCCTGACAGCCCCGTTGTGCATGTGGAGGGGCAGGGAGAACAGAGCCAAACATCCAAATATCTTCCTCCAAAAAGAAAAGTTTACTCTGACTTAAGTGGTCCTGACTGAATTTGTTTTTTTAAAGTAATGCAACACATCCAGGAACCCAAAACGCAGCTGAAAAAGCTGTGAAACATCACTCAGCCGGCCTTAAACACGAGAGCTGTATAATCACATTGTCACTCAGAGGTTGCGCTAGACTTTTTCGTTGTCTGTCATTTTGACTGACAGGGTCATAAAAATCCCGTCATAATCTATTTTTACCGGTCACTTAATTTTTTTAAATGATAATAATGACATATTCAATTGCATTTAATTTCAATTCATTTTAATGAATATTCAGTCCAAACAAGCTGAACAAATAATCCACACCGTGGATACATACATCAAGCAGAATATGTAACTTTTTCTCCGCAGTAACAAAAAACATCTGACTGTGTGGCCGCAGTAGCTCCATATGAACAATAACTAGTGAAATATGAACAGTTCACCTGTGGCCTAAACGTGATTTCTGCATGTTCGTGCATCCTCGGACAAATCCGTTGCTCATATTTGCTTTTTTGCATATGTCGCGGAACATTTTTCCATCCTCCCTCCTCAGCCAGGAGAACTCCTGCTCCCACTGAACTCTGTACTCCCGTCTAACCTCCTTGCTGCCGCTTCCTCGCTCCGCCGAGGCCAAGGGCTGAGTTTGTGCTTCATCTTCATCTGCATGATCAACACCTCTTTTGTCAACATCGACATTGGGTTTTTTAAAGAAACTACTGACTCTCAACTGCCGTGACATTTTTCTTCTTCTCTTCTTTTCTAATTTTCTTCTTCTACAAGAGCCAATTACTGTAATATGCTCTTTGCCACCAAGTGGTCAGGGGTGTGAATTGCAATCTGTCAAAATGACGGATGGCCTTCGGATTTTTCCGTCACCGTTTTAAAAAAACGGTCAATGACGGAAAATATTCGGTTAACGCGACCCCTGTTGTCACTGCAGTCACATTAATAGGGATGCATGTAAATCACATGGTACAAAACCTGCACAGCAGCGGCTGGAAGGACATCTCATATATTTGTGCGTTGCTGCTGTGGAATATTACAGACAGGTATTATAGCTACCGTTATGCATTTTATATTATGATATGTATCCAAACAACAGCAAAGAGTGATCTTAAAATACCGCCCAGTCACATCAAACCCCCTGTACCCTCACTTAGCTGATTTATAACGGAAACCTCCCTCGTGCAGCGTGTATTGCCGTTTTCTCTGCTCGGTTATTAATGCTCAAAGCTCCCTCGCTGTTACACACATCACAGTGTTATGAGATTTAAAGGAAGTATAATGTTATTGCACTCTCACTGACAGCTCCAGGGAAGCTTATAATGAAGCCAGGTGTCTATGAAACCCAGAGGGATGACAGGCGATGGATACAATGAGGCTCAACAGGCAATCACGAGGCCACGTGCTGTCTCCCGCGCTGGTTGAGACGGTTAGTCCACTTAAATCACAAGACCGCGAGTTTAATAACGCGAAGCAGCTCGCGGGGACGTCGCTCTGCTGCGCGCTGACGCTCCGGGATGCTTTGGTGTGAGATATTAGAGTTCAGGCCTCGGTGAGAGCATGCACACGTCCGTCATTAAGTGGAAGAGAAGCTGCCTCTGAATCAAAACATGTGTCGTGCTCGTGTGTATATACTGAGGTTCAAGCTGTCAAGAAAGGCAAATGAAAAGTAAGAGACCCGGGGACGAGCCTTCCAGCGCTACATCAGTGTTATTATTATTACTTGTGAGCTAAGTGCTCCGTTTATTACATCGCCTCGAGCATGCATATAAATGCAACGTCAGTGTCGGATGTTTACAGTGAGTGTCAGTAACTTAAGGAAATGTGAGGATTAAGAAAGCTTTGGTGATCTGACGGCTGCGCTGCTGCACGTGACGCACAGGCTGATTACAGGTGACATCGTGCACGTCGCCAGTGATGCTTTGTTTGTTTTGTCCATTGCTCATGAACAAAACCAGTCTGTCAATATGCACACAGATTCTCAGATTATATAAATAAATAGATATTATATTATCCGTCTCTATCATTTATGAGGAATGCACTTTTTTGCTGAGAGTTTGATGAAAAGATTGATCGCACAGCTGCAACGATTAGTCGACTACTTGATTTGACAATCCATGGAAAAATAATCACCAACTATTTTCTTTACCAGTTTATTGTTAGAGCAATTTTTTCCAGCCACTAGCACTTGTGCTCGGCTGATTATTGGAGCCACAGCTGCTTTGGGCTTTAAACCATTAATTTTTACCTTCATTTACAGTTGGCCCCAGCAGCAGGAGGTGTTGCATTTCTCCAAAGGCTGATTCTGTTTCAACTCTAAATAAACTGGTGGACTCATGTTTTCGTCTTATTTAGTGTGAATTCAGGCTTCTACTTGTGTTATACTAAGTGTAGAAAACCAGACACCAGCTCCATATGTTCTTCTCAGGCAAAGGTGTCAATCTTTTTATCAAACTCTCGCAGTGCATAGAGCAAAAAAAGTGCATTTCCCGAATAGTTCCTTTCATCCTCATCCCTTCCTTCACATCTGTTAGCTCATGAGTTGTTGTGCTGCTTTTGACTGAAAAAATCCCCCAAAAGTAACTTAAAGCTAGTATAATTTTTGCTTGGTTGTAAGCCTGTGGACAGGGATGATTTTGGAGCTTCTGAGAAGCCTCTGGGCGCGGGGATCCATTAGCTTGTCTCCACTAGCCAGACTGTAGCTGCGCCACGGCCAGACTGGCTGAAGGCCAACACCTCCTCTGGTTTTAGCACCGGCCTTAACAATGCTGCACCACAGCTGAGCTGAGCCAGCAGGGTTTCTCAGCCACAAACTGCAGCCTGAAGGATAAACAGTAACAACAAATAAATCAGGGTGCATTTTGAGGGGCAGTTGGTTAATCAGGAATCAGATTTTTTTAATAAAACTCGTGATTGGGGGAGGACTGATGGGAAAATTTACTTTTCTTTGGCTTGGTGTTAAAACCAGAGGAGGTGCAGACTAAAACACACCTCACAGGCTGATCTCTAGTGGAGACGAGCCATATTATTCGTCCTTGGCGCCCGCGTCGTGCTGCCCATCCTGCGGCGAAACCCTCTGCAGGACCAGCAGCCCAGAGAAGGTCAGGGAGATCCCAACCCACCACAGCGTTATCTGGGCTTCACCAAAGATCAGCTGGCCCAGGAAAGCCTGCGGGGCGAAACAAAATAACATTGAATTTCTTTTTTTGAGTCACATGAAATCAGTCTCTTATTTAAATAACAGCCCATAAAGATGCCCTGAGGGACACCTCAAACAAGGAGGTGAACTTTGACAAGAAATTCCTGTAAGAGGCACTGCGAAAAGTTATTTCTGAATATAGCCCAGCCTATTTTCTAAAATAAAGCAGCTTATATAAGGACGACAGGATGTAAGGTCACTGTGAAATTAACTTACACTCCTCTACAGTGTGAAGGATTATACTTAGAGGACAAGTGGCACAAAGGAAGAGACTACAAGGGTGTGTGGGAGGTCCCAGTACTCACGGAAGATATGAAGTTGGAGGCGGTGGTGGTCACAGTGGTTTGGGTGGAGGAGGAGGAGTACCTGAGTGCTTTGGCAAGGAAGGTCCACATCACAGCATTGCAGGTGAAAAGCAGCCCGCCACACAGCAGCCTCAGAGGGATATGGAGCTGAAGAACAAGCACAGAAACGTATAAATGAAGGTTGTTTTGGGTCTGCTTGAATGAGAAAGTTGTGACTTTGGGTGCTCATTGTGCAGCAGAAAGCAGAGTTGAATTAGACATAATATAGGATTTATGTTATGTATTAAAGTTTAAGTGGCTGCTCTGTTATTTGTAGATTACCCACGTAACTGTGATCCAGGAGGTGCAGCTAATTCAGACCCATAAAGACATTTGTAGTGAGTAGCAGTAATAATAATGAGGGAAATAAAAAAAAACTAAAAAGTGAAATATTTCCAACTGGAATCTTGTGAAGTAGAAGTACTGAAGTATAACATAAAATGAAAATGCAAGTACAGTAAAAGCGCCTTAAAATTGACTTGAGTACAGTGTTTGATTAAACGTGCTAGTTAAATCCCAATACAAACATCACATTAAACACAGAGTAAAGAAAAACATTATTAATAATAATTATTATAAAAACAATATTAGCATGCTATATGGTGTTTGACGCATTCAAACCCCCTGGTGCACATAAATATAATTGCCTTTGCACCTGCACACCTCAGTTATTGCTAATTTAAATATCCTTGACACTAAAGGTGACTGCCTGCACCGTTGCAGGCTGCAGACAGCTGCCTGCAGATGTTTCTGACATCATCATGTGACGTGCGCGCGGAGCGTGAAGGTCACACATGAAACCTGACCCCCTTTTTAACCAGACACCAGCCTCCAAAACAAAACAAAAACAGCCACGCTCTGTGGCTAAGACAAGTTGCTCTACAAAATAACGCGATACCACACATACACACTAACACACACACTCGTACGAGCTGCAATGTCATTGAGCAGCACGCGGACACGGCACGAGAGCGCAGCTGCTGCTGCACGGGCTCCCCCAGTGTGATGCTGCTGATGGTGCTGATGCTGAGGGAGTCAGGGAGGAGAGGCGGGCGGGGATAACCCCCAACTTCCTCCGTGAGAAACCACCCCGCTTGCAGGCACTGCCCGCTGCATTATTCACGGCCGTCACCAGCCCCACTGCGTTAATAATTCACTTTAACTGCGGCGATGCCTCACCCGGTCGCAGGCGGTAGTTTCGTCCGCTTGTCTAAATTTCCGCTGCTCGCCCCACGTCCGGAGTCCGGTTTCACAGACTCCCTTCAGGTAGTCGGCTCCGAGGGACAGCTTGGCCGACGACGACGCCACGGCCCCGAGGAAACCCGCCAGCAGTGCATAGAAAACTCCCGGGAACATGTTGAGGAAGATCCGAGGCACATAATGCATCTAATCCATCTTTTTACGTCTCTGCTGCAGCTGCTGGTCCGGGTCGAGCTGCCTGCATGATGTGTGTGTGTGTGTGTGTGTGTGTGTCACTGTGTGGCACGTTTCCCTGCACTGTCTACAGACATCCGTCCGGTGGCAGTCACACAACACATGGTCAACCCGGAGCAGAGCTGTGGTTGGACAAAAAAAAGCCCACTGTTGCATGCTGGGAGATGTAGTTCTATCATTTTATAACCTTTAACTGAATGAATGATGACTTTGAAGCAGCAGGAAGGTGCCTGCAAACATGCTGGGATCACAATGAATTACTTTTTTTTTTTTTTTATAGCATATGTGTGTTTTAATCACAGAAACAGATAAAAGGCCATCTTAAAAATTAATAAACCAATGCCAGTTTAATTAATATTTGAGTGCAAAAAAATAGGATTTATGACAATAAAATAGAGAGATGTCTTATGAAAAACATCAATTAATATTTAATGGCTTGCACAAAAAATAATTTAGGGAAATAAATTAACCTAATATATCTTTTGCAAATGAACTGCTATTTGCTGAAAAAAAAAAATCCCAGACTGAAGAAATTAGAAAAAAGAGTAAAGTTCAGGTAATAAAACTTGGATTAGATATTAGAAAAAGAGAAGTAGCCTAGAATAAATATTAAGCAGATTATTAATAGACAGTGAGTTGAAGGCCTACATGTTCTTCTGTGCTATTGATACTGGGTGAAGTAGAGGACAATCAATGCTAATGCAATGTCCTTGTGTGTGTGTGTGGGCGTACAGCAAAGTATGACTTCCATTCAGCATACTGATGAGCTGCGTTATAAAGGCTCATTACATTAAAACACACAAGTGGGATGGATGGGTGTATGTGTGTGTCTGTACTCACACATGATCCTCATTTCTTCTCGTCTGTGCCCTTTAAAAGAGAGACGAGGCTGTCAGAGAGGTGGAACCAGAACAAGACTAAATTATTCCCCTAATTTAGCAAAAGAAAATGGAGTCATTGTTATGAATGTGTGGGTCTGTGAAGGCTGAATTAATCTGAGTGTTGTAATAAAGACAAGAGTCATGGGACACAGACGTCCGTCTCTTTATCAGACTCTGCAGGGACAATGAAGACAGAATGGTGTCAGTGGTGAAGTGGATTTAAATACAGCACTTCCAAAATCAGTCCATTCTTTAGGAAATGAGAGTATAAAATATATGTTTTTTAACAACCTAATACCAATTCAACTTATGTTCAAAGGGCTTAGACAAAAAAACTAAACAAATAGGGGATGAAGGAGATAAATAAAACAAAGATCTCTGTTCTTGCTAATGAACCGTTCTTTTTCCAGAGAGAAAAAGTCAACTTTAAGCTAAAAATAATAAACCCAAAACAATATAAACTGCCTTTCAAATTTCTAGTAGCATAGACAATAAAGGTTTAACGTTTTATGTTATGCCTTCATATTGCCTTTTTATGTTGATTATTTACTTCAGGATAAACCATACTTAGTATCTATAAGAAATGCAGAAAGTCCACTCTACTTTGGATGTCTTTAGGGAACGTAAATGTAGAAAGATAAAATTTACAAATAAAATATAGTCTTTAACTTTCTTGGCCAAAGAAAAAAAAGAAGAAAAAAAAACATTATTAAAAACATTGCAGTGTGTCTGTCTACCATTTGTTCATAAAGTTTTCATATTGAAATTGATGCAATTAATCAATCAATCAATTGAAATATGTGAATTAAAGATAGCTTAACTTCAAGTTACCAATAGATTTTGAGGCAGTTATACTAGTTTTTAGCCATTGACTGCATAAATACACAATTAGTTTAGTTAAATTTTGAATAATATAAATAATGTATTCCTCTTAATCAGGATTACATGTAGTTAGAGTCTTATTTCTAAACATTGAAAAAAACAAAAAACAAAAAAAAAACAAGGTTACTAAAGTATCAGGATTTAAATTTGACTTTTAACTACGGCAAACAACAAGGCACAAAAAGCCCCTCAATGGAGCTTTAGCCTGGCTAGCCGGAGCTACAGCCGTTTGCTCAGTTAGCTTACACGTGAATTAACTACTGACCACTTGGGGGCAGCGGGAACAAGTCGTGAAGACAACGCTGTCATATCATCACCATTTAAGCTGTCACGGCTAACTTTATGACAGGCAGTTGCTTTTTTAGTCACGACGAAACATTAGCTTTAGTTTGAAGCCGCGGGTCCGACCAACTGCTAATGTAAGTCCACTTAACGCTCACCTGTGTTCTCTGTCTAACTTTAATATCTTCTCTAGCTTAGTTGCTAAAAAGATATTCTACTATCTGACGTATCTGGGTTAGTTAACGCCAACTGTCTGAGGTTTGGTGCTGGTCTGCTAACTGTTACTTTACAGTTTTTTTTGGTATTTTGTTTGAAAACTGTGGCGAAAACAAAACGTCAACAAAGCTGAAGCTAAAGTTCAGGTTCAGACACTTGAACAATTAGTCTAAAGTCCATTTTAAGCTAAGTTAAAACTAAGAACAAGTGCCACTAATACTATAAACCTTTCCTTTGTATTCAGGTGTTACCAATATTATTGTTAATAATTAGGCTACATCTGTGCTTTTCATATTTTGACATGCCAATTACTTCTTGTCCGTGTGAAAGTGCTTTGATTAATGTGGTTAGTTTTTGAGCCACTTCCTGCAATTTGGCTTTTCTTTCATCAGCATTTTATTATTGCTTTTTACTGTTGTTGTTGTCTTTTACTGGCCTGAGAGAGCCAGTGCATATGCACATCATTGCATTGAAATGTACAATTTACACTAACTTGATCTATAGCCACTGTAAATTTTACATGTTGTTTACATGCCCATTTCTACAGGAAATGAACACAGTACACAGTGGTGGAAGAAGTATTCCAATCCCTTACTTAAGTAGAAGTAGTAATACTACACTGTGACATTTTCCACTACCTGACTTAACTAGAAATACAAAAGTATCATCATCAAAATGTACTTAAAGTATCAAAAGTATAAGTACTTGTATGCAGAATGGTCGATGTTTATATATACATATATATGATTATTATTATTATAAACTTTGACAATGAATAACTAAAGCTGGCAGCAAATTGTAGTGACATAGAAGTATAAATATATCCTAAATGGGAATACACAAGTAAAGTACAAGCACCTCAAAATTATACTTAAGTACAATACTTGAGTAAATGTACTTAGTTACATTCCACTTGTGACTGTACAACAACATGTGATGTAATCATTTTATATAACCAGTGTCAAAGTCTGGACCAAATATGTAAATATTGTTTTTTTTGGTTTCTAGGGCAGAATATCAGAATCCTCCAGAGACGATTACATCACATCTTGAAGGTGAGATCATCGTTTGCTTTAACAAGGCCAACTGTAAACCCAAACTAGCTTTCTGGCCAGTAGATGTCTCTAATGTGCTTCAGAGAAATATATCCACATCCACCACAACCTGCTGAGGATGTTGCAACCTCTGTGTATTTATTTTTCTACTCCGTAGAAGGTTGAGGAAACAATTACTTTGAATTACAGCCTGTTTTGTCTGTTGATGTTTTGACGACTTGTTGCCACAAATCCATATTACTTTTCTGTGTTGACATTTGTGAGCAATTAAACCTTAATTGGCCCCGTAAAGAAGCCATTACAGCATTATTGTTGTAAGTTATAGAGGGATTTTAACTATAAGAGGGTAATCACAAACTCCTTAAAGTAAATAAGAGGCACAAAAAAGAAGGAAGGGGATAAAACAAGCACATAACAATGCAGGGCCAGACCTCGTGTGGCTGTGTTGTCTGTGAAAAAGGATATTAAAGTGGTGAGCAATGACAGTGCAGGAGAAAAGGACCAAGGTGTTTCTGTCACGGTGTCCTCTGCTCTCATCCCACTGAAACAAGCTTCAGGGGAAATGACCGTCCTCGCTCTGTCACATTTTGACACCGTCATCCTTCTGGAGTGTCTGCTTAGCAGGAAAAGTCTGAAATCAAGAGGAGTCATTAGCAGCTCTATCCTCACTTGTAGTTTCCAGCCTGAAGCTCCTCTGACAAACACAAGTGTCAAGTTGGAGCGCAAATTGGCGGCCCCCTCTCCGCTCCCGTTCAATTGAGCGATAATTGAGCCCACAGAGAGCTTCAGTGACATTTTTACTGAAGGTCTGTCTCTGCCTTCCTGTGTCTTCGTCCACCTTTTGTGCTTTTAGTCCTGTAAGGTGATTTAATAAGGAAGAAAATGCCGTCCTCAAAGTGTCGGGTTCATTAGTGCAACGACTTTAACTGTGACCTTTAACTCAGCTGTCAGTTGCTTGCAGTCAAAGATAGATTTTGATGAATGAAAAGGGAAATTCAAGCATAAAAACATGCAAAATTTAACCTTTTCTCATATTTTTGTTAAGTTTCCTTCCTATTTTGCCTTTGCATGTATTTTCATGATCACACCTAAACGTAGCCTTCTTTTTTTATTTATTTCTTATTTCCAGAGTATTGCATAGATTCATACACTGAGACTCCTTTATTTCATCTGGAGATGCAATGAAAGACACTAACAACCCTTTCTTTAGCACATCATTAAGATAATTAAATCTTTCTTGGCATGGAGCTGTTCAGGTTTGCTGCAGAGTATGTAGACTAGACCTGTCACAGTAATTATATCCAACATCATTTATTTATCGCGACAGACCTAAATGTTGAGCATTACTGGCTGTCTTTGACCAGTTTGGTTTTTGGATACCTTTATCTTTAGCACACACACCCAATAACTAAAGTTCAAAAGGAAACACCATAATAAAGATAATGATAAGAAAAACACCTGCACAAAGGCTATGTTGTTCCCAATTCTTTTTCTTCCAATTCTTTGTTATCCAGTATATCTAAAGAATTTATATTGTGCACAAAGATGGAACCAACTTGACTAAAAAACAGTTTGATTGATTAATTTTCTGCTGCAATTTTATTTTGATTATTGAATTTTTCTGCCCTTTTTGTATTTTATTTTAGAAAAGGTGCTAGAGTACTAGAGGTGTTGAACTAACCCAATCAGCAGCTTTGTTGTCTTTTGTTGTCGTGCAGAGTAGAATAGAATTGAAAAGAAGTTAATTGACATTAGAAGGTAGTACAGGTACGAATTTGTTCACATTTTCCCAGTCAGCCAACGTTCTAGTTAAAAGCAGAATAAGAGACCTTGAAAACAACAAGGCCAAACTTATCCGACAATTCTGCCTTAAATAATAGGCCGCTGTGCTATTCACTTTATGTACAGTGCTTTTATAATTTTGTACTGAACTGAATGTAAGAGCATGAAGATCTGAACAATGTATTACATGTTGATGCATTTTCTTGCTGGTCTACATACTTAAGTGCCTTCGAATGGTGATTAATTCACTTAGAAACAGCAGTTTCTTGGTAAAAACAGTCGATCCAATGGGACTTGTGGTGGAACTAACGATGAGCCAGTTAGCACCATGGGCCGGACTAGCATCATTGTCAAGCTGTTTACATAGACAGCATATATTTCATATATTCGTTGTTTGTTTTTTACCTCGTTCCGCTTAAGGCCCCAACAAATCCAGTATATTTGCCTGGATATGCCTCAGTGTTGACTTAATATTACATTGGTCATCTTTGTTGGTGGTGTCTTAGGTGGTTGGTTAGGGAAAAGTAAATCTTGGATAGCGTGGATGCAACAACTGCAGGTGGAAATTGTGCAACAAGTTGACAGTTTTGTTGATAGAAGACAAACCTAGTCACTAGCTAAGACTCTTTTAACTTAATCGAACATAATAAATCGAATCAGCAAAGTGATTTGTGATTTCCACCTCTTGGCTATATGCAAATTATGTTGTCCTGGCTTTCTTTTAATGTAACTATTTGCTTTAAAGAGATCTGGGCATAAATGCAAACTCTTTGTCATGTAGGCAGTCCGGTTTGTGTTCCTGTGGATAGTCAGATGCTAAGTGTGTTGATATACTGGTCTTAATTGCCCGTCCTTTTTCCTGAAGTGTCCTCTGACCTTCAGGTTTTCTGAAGGTTCCTGAATATGAACATTACAGCCTCCATATTCATCTCCAGATATCAAAGAGCATTATTCTTCAGCTGCCTTGATGAATATGTATGGCTTCATATTTTAGCCCGGCATGGAAAAAGGCAGCAAGTCAAATGTTCACTCACAGATACACACCCTTGAACTATAAAATCACTCTCCCTCGCTCTCATTTTACAGTCGGACACACACATACAAACACACCCACGCACACAGTCTGCTGACCTTGTCAGCGTACAGGGTCAATAGCCCCCTTCCAGTCCATTAAGTAGTTATTGGCGAGGTTGCTGCTCTTTTGGAATAATGCAGGCTGTTGTGCAAACATAGGCAAGCTTTTGACAAGTCAAGCATCCCCACATATCATTTGTAATGTGACAGGCTGAACGCCTTCAGAAATGAGATAAACTAAAAAAGTGCAACATTTCCTTACAATAAAAACAAAGTAAGAGCAGACAGGAAGTGATTTTACTCGCCAAAAAGCTTCTTTCTAGAGAGGAAAAAGGAGAGAGACGTTTAATGGAGACATGTTGGCGGGCAGCAGAGTTTACAACAGGCAGATAAAATGTTCCCAAAACAAACAGACTCCAGATAATCTCAGTTCCTGTGGTTTGCCAGGAACAATTAGACCAGGTGAAATGCTAATCTGATCCAGCTGTTCTTTTTAATACAGCGTCAGCAGAAACACAGAAACAAACCAAGGTCGTCTCTCTGTGTGCGTTATTGTTGGGTTTTGGTTTGGACTCTCAGTCTGAGAGGAAGAGATATACATGAATCATGTTTGTGTGTGTACTTGTACACAAAGTGATGCGGATATCTGTGAGGGACAAGGACAGACGGGCTCCCACTGATAAGCTCGCTGATGAAATACACGCGTCCTTTTCCAAACTCTGACACCCTGCTCTCAAACGAACGCTGCTGCTCATTGCTTTTCCAATAACCTTTCAAAATGTGCAGTAAGAGATGATCTTCTATTCTGATGTAGTGCATCAACGAGCTAATTTAGACTCCTTCCACTCGCTACAGTCGTCTTTGAGATGCCTGAGTCCATTAAAAGCTATGAAATATGCTGTGGAAATCGATGCATCAGAACTAAGAGATGAGAAGGTGTGCTGATGGAGGACTTCTTTACTCTACTTTATCTTTAAAGCTGAGTCCTGTGCTTTTTTTCTGTGCTGAGGCCTTGCGATCAATCATCAATTATATTCTGAAAGTCTGTCAGACATTTAAATGCCACATCAGCTGGACAGCAGCACACTTTGATCAATGGAAGGTTTGCTTACACAAAGTTTGCTGCTTCAACATACTGAAATATTCTAAATAAAACCACTTTACGGCCAAAGGTATGTGGACTCTTCCCAGTCCAAAACCAACAATCTTTAAAGGAAATTTCTTCCCGTTTAGCTAGAAGAGCACCAGTGAGATCACCACTGATGTTGGGCTGTCGATAATAGCTGCTCACAGTCACAGTATTCCAGTTCATCCCAAAGGTGTTGGACGGGGAAGATGTCAGGACTCTAGGCCATTGAAATCTATAAATCCAGGATGCAATTTGACATTTTCATGTTTAAAGTTAAATTTTAGCAGTTGTTTTGTCAACACTGACAGCTATACCATTGGTAGTTGTAGACAAGGCATCAAGGGAAAATACCACACTAAGTCCATGTGGTCAAATTCAAATAATTGATTTATGGTTCATGGTTTCCTGTATTCCTCTAAATCTATTTGTTTACTTGCAGTTATATCTGGCTGTATTTGTCGTGTTCCCTGAAGTGGCGTATGTTACATGCACGTAGCCTTCAAAGTGTCGTTTTTCTTGAAAATGGCACATTTGTTGTTTTCATCAATCAGTGAGAAGGCAAAGTGTTCCCACGCTGATGACTTCAGAGAGGGAGGAGGACTTCCAGTTCTGTTGTTTGTCCTTCATGTCTGACTCTGGCAGAGGTCCTGGTGTCTTGAAAAGTGCAGCAGCTACCAGTAAGCCACGCTGTGCCATCTTTCTGTTTTTATTTCGATGCATTCTGATAGACTGGACTGCTTGCTTTTGATTTCAAAAGGTCAAATTAAAAAGCTAATTTCAATCAATTTAGAATCAGAAGTGTGACAAACCCGCTAAGCTCACAGCCATTTCTTTATGGTCCTTTGTGCACAGGGGCACTATATATTATATAGCATTAAGTTGGAACAGGCCTTTCCCAGATTGTTTTAAAAAAAAGATGGTGGAATCGCAGTGTTGTGTAAAGTATCGATGTGTGCACTGAAGCAATAGTTCTACATCTGGGGAAAATCAGTTTCTTGCAGAGTTAAATCAAAATATTTATATTACTCTACTTCTTACTTACACCCAGCAGCTGGTTAGCTTAGCTTAGTATAAAGACTACGTAGAAGCTGGTGGAAACAGCTCTTTTCTTTGATTAATCCATACAAAAACGAAAGGTAAGCTAACCTACTGACTGTAGAGCTACATCACTGGTGCACCGACAGCATGAAAAGCAAAAAAGCAGCCAGAAAGCAGATACTCTTTAAGGAACAAACAGTTGCAGACAGTAATATTTCCCCCAGTGTAAATAAACTGTGAGAGTTGGAACAAGATGACACAAAATCAAGCCTATTAAAGGCTAAAAACTTAGCTAAAAACATTCTCAAGTTACTAGAAATGTCCTTGCTATCATGCTACAAACAATTCTACTTTTCTTTATTCCTAAAAAGCTGACATTTTGGAGCTATCAGTTTCAAAGTATCTCCTTCTAGGCTGTAATGGCTCTGTTGCCGGGAGCGGCCTGGTAGTGGAAGATGATGAGGGCCCGCCTCGGGCGATCACAGCTGCCATAAATCTGCCTGGGCTGACGCGGGACTGTAATGGAGGAGATTGTTGCGATGTCCATGTGTAGCTGGGGAAAAGAATTGCATTGAATCACAGCTCAGGGGAATAGGGTTTTTTATGTTTTACAGTGCTGAGGTGAGGAAACACCTATTTGTTCGTGCTGTGTCGGCGTCCGCTGCAGCAGCTTGTTCTCTTTCAGCAGATGGATGGTGACCGAGGCGGTAATGATGCAAGTCGTTTCAATGTGCTTGTAACATGGATGATGGTGATGAAGATGATTAGGTGGAGGATGGAGGGGCGGATAATTAAAAGGAAGAAATAATGATGATGAAGATTATGTTAAATGTGATGATGCTGCAGAGTTTGCAGAAGATTACAGAGCCAAAGTCCGTCTAATGCAATCTCTCATTAGATATTTCTTTCATCACCGTCTGTTGGACAAAATTAAGTCTGAGCTTTACTTTCTTTATTCTTAGACGCATTGATGTACTACAGCAATTAGAATGAAAAACCTTTAATGTACACTGCTTAATGAATACTCTGTGTGGACAAAAAAAAACTACAGCTCCCATGAAAAGTTCTTACTGCAATTTTTTGTTATTTGGTAATTTCTTTTACCAAAGCTTACCGCTTAAATATTATTTTTCCAACCCCAATTCCCCAAAAGGACATTGTGTGAAATGTAAATAAAACAGAAAGAATCCAAAGCTTGACCAACCCGCCATGCCGACAGTATGATTGACAGACAATCACTGTTGAGGGGCGGGCTTTAGCAGACAGTGCGTTTCATAGTGAAAACTGTACATGATAAAGAGAGACCCCGGAGTTAAACTGGCATGACCTCTCATAATGAAATGCTGCTGACCTGAGCTTGACTCTCAGCAGACGCTTTTAACAAACCTCTCTGACTCGCTGTGGCCCAGGGATTTTTTTTTTAACTCTCTTGTATTGATCTTTTCTTTGTGGCTGCCTCAGCTGACAAGCAGCAGAAATCTATCCATGCTCTGTTAACTGTCCTGTGGAGATTCATTAAGGCATGCCTTCAATTGCTCAGCGCAATCTCGGCCTTTTCTTAATAGCCTGCGGTGCTCCTCAGTCAGGTCTTCATTAACGTTTTCTTTTCATTCGGGTTGTTATGCATGTGTCTGTGAGCGTTTGTGTGAATAGGTTACATAATACTTGGATGAAAAAAAACTATGACTAAATTACCTAAAAAAGATATGAAGATACATCTAGTTTTAATAGATTAATAGATTTTTCTTCTTAATTTTACTTTTTTTTTTTTTTTATAAAAAAATGTTTTGGTCTTACAATATGTTTCTGTATGTCCTATTCATCTCTATGAATAATAATGGACATTGAAACCCAGAAAAAAAGAAGTCCAGGAAGCAATTCCTTACAGAATCTAATATGTTTTATTTTATAAATGTAACGGATTGTCGTCAGTAAACCAGTTGAACAAAAAAGCCAAATGCACCATTGTTTTTGATGTAAATAAAATATATCACCACCACATCATACAATATGTATCATCAGCAAGGAAATCCCCAAAATGAAAACATCAAGACAAAAAATGTGTGGATTTTTTTCTCACTTTGTTATATTTTTGGGGGGGTCCTACAGTATGCCGAATCATCAGCATACATGTTGATGTTTACCATATTCATCTTCTTGGTTTAGCACGTTAGCATGCTAACCTTTGCTTATAGGCACTAAACACACAGTGCAGCTGATGCTGCAATCCACTGTACTTGGAACTAAGAAAAAAAATGATCTCCAAATCATGAATAGTACAATGAAGACTCAAGTCAGGATTTCAACTCTGTAACTTTTCAAGATTATTCTAGCCAAAGTTTGCTGACATTTACACATCTGACTTCACAGCAATAAAGCAGAACACAAAGTTGACCTTTTTTTTTTTATCTATTTAAAAATGAAATGAAATGCTTTTAAGACCTTTGAATGCATTTGTTCCCTTAAATGAAAATAGATCGATACATGAAATAAGATGATTGATTAGTTTGCATACACAGGACAGATGATCATAGGTGCAGAGTTTCCACCATCATTTTTCAAGGGACAGAAGTATGGGAAGAGTTTTTCAGTGAAGTTGCAGTCAGTAAAGGAGTACATAAGAGCTGCAGCATCTACATGATAAAATGAGACAAGACCTTCCTCATAATCCACAAACACCCCCACCTTCCGAGGCTGAGACTTCAGGGAGAGACGAACTGAAGTGACATCAAGAGCTTTGTACTCATTGACATTTCTCAACCATATACTCCAGTTACTGTGCAGACGGCCCAGTGTGACGTCTGT
>CAFUXE010001482.1:50448-61016 GCA_903364295.1 Serranus cabrilla | reverse complement strand
GAGAACGTCTCCTGTTTTGGAAACTTGTTGCTCCAAGCTGCTGCTGCTGTCAGCTTTTTGTTGAGCTGACTGTCTGAACTGAGCAGCCATCTGCGCAATGAAAATGTTGACGTGCAGCTCTGGTCTTGTGTCAAAAACCATTTCACACATCGGGCACCGGTACTGGTCAAGAGTACTCCAGTGTACGTTGATGCAGTTTTTGCAGAAGTTGTGTCCACAAGATGTGGTGACCGGATCAGTGAAGACATCCAGACAGATGGAGCACAGAAACTGATCTTCAGATGGCAGATAGTGTACAGCAGCCATATCTACACACAGCATGAAAGAAAAGAATAACATTTATTCAAAATGCAGTTTTAAATATTTTTAAATAAATATAAATAAATAAGTTCAAGCTGATTGAAGTAGAGACACATCCTGTTGTCTAAACCAGTTTGTAACAAAGAATATCACTGTCAACAAATCTCTGCTTCCTTGATGAAAAACACATCACATTTCCCCCAGCTTCTTCACAATAAAAGCCTCTGGTTCTCTGTGAAAAGCTTTTATTGTGAAACTTCCTGAGCAAATAGAAAAAAGCAGTATGTAGGAACTGATCAGTACAATAGCAGAAAGGGTAGAGCAGCATTCCAAATCACACATGTTGTCTTTTCACTTTGTGAATACTGAAGCCGCCCTTTCAAAGTATGTGCAAACGCATCCTTTGCGTATTCGTGTGATGTCATCGCCACACCCCTCGAGCTTAGCCTTCCACCTGCTATATCCCGCGAGACGTCTCTTAACAACTACAATGTCGGACTACATGCTCGTGTTCCTGCTGGAGCAGATATTGAGCCTATTAGGGTTACTGGGGTTATTATCATGCTCCTGTGCCACCACGCTGAGCAGAAAAGGCAGATGGACATGGACTGATGGGTTCTTCTACTGCCGATTTGTAAACAGCGCTCAAGCTTTGTGCGCATGCTCTGTCTCTTCTTCTCCGTTTTTTTGTGAATTTCTGAAATTGAAATAGCGCGTGTGGACGCAAATATTCTTGATACAATGTCAGGGAAAACGGAGGAGAAAAGATCGTTTAGCTACGTGTGGATGTGCTCTAAATATGCTCAGCTGTACTCACCAGTGTTTGCTCTGCTGTGTTGTTGAGAATAACCTGATGAACTCAGTTTTATTCTTGAGAGAAACGGAGACTTGTCCTGGCTGCAGCTTGTCTGCCACCCTGACTACGTTTAGTTTCATTTCCGGAGTGTGACGTCGAGCTCTCCTCAGTGTTTGCTCCGCCCCTTTGCTGCAGCTGTGCTGTTAGGTTTTGTTTTCTCCCTCTGATACACGCGGTTATTGGGAAACACCAGCTTTCTCTCTGGTTAATATGCAGCAAAGGTGGTGGCTATATATAAGTATGGTATGTCAGAATGTGTTGCTTACCTTAAAACCTCAAGGTGCCTCAGCTCTACTTTATCCAGAAGAGTTTAGTTGAGTTTATTTGACACAAGAAAAGAGACACAAATCTGTAAATTATAAATGAAAACACACTCCAAGACAGATTTCTACTGCTGTCCTCAATGTAAAGACAATATATTACCATCAAATCATACAACAAATACAAATGTATTACTAACAAGAGCATCATAAATGAAAAAACGGCAACAACCAAACAACAAAAGCTGTTAAATTCATCCTGAAACACATGTGAACTTGCTCAGCTGTCTAACCTAACACGGTTACTATCGACAGAAAGTGCTATTTGTCTTTCCAAAGATAAGATGAGGGCAAAATTTTACTTTCATCTGCACACAGCGTAGCTTTATGGAGTTAATCCAACTGGCATGTCTCTAATACCTCCAACTGCCAAATGGCTCAGTTTGAAAGACATCAATGTAAATATATCCCTGTAATATCGCTTTATTATTCCTTCTGTGCTATTAGTTAGTGGACGGATTAAAAATTCTTGATCTAATACATTTTTTTATTATCAGGACATACAATACATTGTGCCACATAGGCTATATAGCTATATATATTTATATGTTGTATTGTCTATCTTTGTGTAATAGTCCTGTGGGTATTTACAGTAAACTGGGTGAAGTATTGTTTTGGGCGGCAGTGTCTGTCTGTCTGTGTGTCCGCTGCATATACATCCTCTGGCCAACAGAGGGCGCTGTGGGGTGAAGTCTGCCATCTCTGATTGCCTTGTTTGTAAGTGTTAGACTCATAAGTACACATTTTTTCCCTTCATTGGTATTGTTTTGTTGCCCTGTGTTTCGCCTCTCAGGCTGCACAGCGACTACTGCCTAACCCTCTGATTGGTGGATGTTTGTGATTGCAGCCTGAGAGAAAGACTGCAGGTGAGATGCAGGGGGTAAAATCCCAAATCTCCTCAGTTGATTCAAAGAAACAAGTAGAAAAAAAGTACATAGTTGTAAATAATATTTGTAAAAAATATACAAGTGAACATTATACAAAGATAAACTAAGAGTGGAGACACTACAGGTAAATAGGGGTAAACATTTTAATTAACAGATTACACTATGAAATGTCTCCAGTTAATTACCTAGATAAAGACAATTATGTTTTTGTGTTACAAGTTTCCTGAAATGTTATGTTTGAGTATACAAATGAGGCATTGTCATATTACATATGTTCTAATTTGCACAAATTACCAGAGCACATGAGAGTCAACAATCACAGCAACCAATATGTTTTTATAAAAAAAAAATCACGCTGTATAAACAAACCTCTGTAAAAATAGGAATTAAACTGGAAGGTATGGTGGATGTAGTGGAGATTCTGGATCAGAATTTATATCAAAAAATAAAAATAAAAATAAAAATGAGGCATTCTTAAATGCAAACGTTTAGTCATTTTAGGAGCCATCTAGAGATGCAAATAGTATAAATACCTAAATGTGTGTTTTTTTGTTTTCACATGTCTGAAAGAAAAGATGCTATGAAAGCAAATTAGCTTAAAATTTCATAATTGACATGACAAAACTGGGTTTTTCCTGTGTTGTCTCCCCTTAAACGACAAGTTTAAGTTTAAGGCTACTTAATGTGACTTTAATTGGAATTAACATTGCAGTTTTTGTAGCATTTCTAACTTTTAACCAGTTAAATATAAAACTTTAACAAAACCAAATCTACTCCCTGAAAAAATATATTGATGTGTATCACCCTCATGCATGACTCATCTGAGGCTTTTCCTGCTGGCAGTTGCGGTGTATTTCATTGAGGGGGTGTTACTTTTTATTTTTTTGGTTTGATGATGTGTATAATAGGATTGCATTGTAATATCCGGGGGCCGGTCCAGAGTGGAGTGGGAGTGTCTGCTCTCCCTTTCTAGCCGGAAAACGCCGGAGGAGACCCACAGTGCAGCCACACCGCCGCGCACTGCAGAGGAGAGAGCGGGACACAAACACCACCGGGGAACATGTCCGCTTCCTCCCGCACCGAGGGACGCTCACACCAGCGGCGCAGCGCGGTCAATGCATCCCCACTGCCCCTGCTTTAGTCCTGCAGACACACATCGCCGTGTTTACCACTTATGCTCTGCTGAAATCTTCCCTGCTGCTTCTGGTCCATCCCCGTCCCCTCCTCCCCTCTCTCCCTCCTCCTCCACCTCCTCCTCCTCCTCCTCCTGCTCTCCGCCGTCCCGTCGCCAGGATGGACAAGACGCTCTGCAGTCCGCATCCTGTGACCAACAAATCCAACTCTTCCTCGTCGGACCGCGGGAACTCATCGACGAGGAAGCCCGGGAGGTGCGGGTCGCACAGCCCCGGCTCCGGCTCGCTGGGCGGCCCGGCCGGAGCAGGAGGCAGCCGGGGAGCCGTGCTGGGGAACAGCATGAATTTGCAGCAGCAGCAGCCACGCAAGAGGCAGCTGGAAGGAGTGCTGAGCAAATACACCAACCTGATCCAAGGCTGGCAGAACAGGTAAGGGCACGGACGGACGCGGGTTCAGAGAGGAGAAAGGGGGGCGCTTTGGGTTCAGGTGTCAGATGGCCTCGTGTTGTTATTTGCCCCGTCCACGTTGCACTTTTACCACCACGTCACGGTGAGGGGGAGGAGGAGGGGTGAGGGGGTTTAAATCCAAACCCAGCACACAGGCCTCCTCATAAACTACTTTACTGACTAAATATAAGAGTGAACAAACATAAACCTACAAAATCACATTATAATACAGTCTACGACAATCCTGCATTGAATCCTGTCTCTGCTGACACATCAGATTTCTGTTGACCCAACTCTGTGCTCATCTCTGATGCTGGATTTAGTGCTTTTCCTGTATTTAGAGCTGAAACAGCAGCTATTTTGCTAATTGGTCGATCGTTTAATAGCCTTGACTGTGCAACTGTCAGATCTGCCCCCTGCATAGACTCTTCAGTTCAGGTTCAGAACATAGTTTTACTGTGAAGTGTTTGAGTCTCCTGATGTGGCTGCTTTTTGACTTTTAACCCATGCCTGAGATTTGTTTGTTTGTGTCTATAAGCTTTGTCAGTGTTTCTTTTATTTTTGATTTGAGCTACTTGCTCTGATCTGTACAACATGGGGGATTTTTAAATGTGCATTTCTGCTTTTTCTCAGTCTTATAGTAAACTGAATATCTTTGAAGTGTTGTGCCAACAAAACAGGTAATCTGGAGACGAAAATGAAAATAACTGTTAGTTGTAGGTAGCTCTATAGTTGTGTTGCATTGCCCTCTGATGTTATGGTGCTACATTAGACTACATTAGACTAGAGCTATATATAGCAGTATATGGATTTCAATTAAATTGATTAAACTGAAAAATGATTGATTTTCTGTTGATAATAGAGCTAGACTGATAAATCGTCAGGTTTGATATATTGGGTCAAATCTTAGGTTATATTGGACGTGTTTGTATCGGTGTCCAGATAGTAGTTTATTTTTCAATGCACAAATGTAAAAATATTGTAGGACTGCCCTCAAAAGACATTTTTAGTCTGCTCGATTAGATCATTTAATCGACACATCTGTAAAACTTGACTTTCTCCTAAAGCACCGATTTTAAATGTTGTTTACCAGAGATTCGCTCACAGGTTTCTTAATAATGAGTCATTCAATGTGAGAAAAGCATTGATACCTCGATACAATTCCTGCTCAAGGTGATGCATTCAAATTGCTTATTTTATTCGGTCCTAACTCCAAAAATATTCAGCTTTATTTCACATATGACACAAGAAAGCATCATCTCACTATATGGAAATGTGACATTTTTTGGTGTTTCTGCTAAAAAAAAACTAAAAACTAAAAAGGACTGAAATTATTATAAAAATAGATGTTTTGTTCTCACGAAAGTAACACAGAGCTGAATCAACAAGTCTCAATTTAATTAGGGGAAGAAAAGCAGCAAATTCTCCCAAATGCAAACCTGGAAGTAGAAAGCACTTTTGCACAAAAAGTCATTGACACAATTGCTCGATTATGAAACATTTTCTTCTGCGAATCGTAACTCTAGCTATAAGACTCCTTAAGACAGTCCGTATTTTATTGGATTGTACTATTGAAACGTCTACAGATGTCTTCCTGTGTTCACCATATGTGCACTCACTAATACGTTGTTAGTGATATTACATTTGCTTTATTTTATTGCCTTAAACTGCTCATAAAGCAGCCGCTCCCATAATGAAGTGCACAATATCTCTGTGGAGATCACAGCGGTGCATTATTGTGCGACTGAACTTCATGCAGCATTGATGGGTTCACTCCCTGCCCTGTCCGATCCACTCCACTCAGACACAGAGACTATGCTTTTAATTTGAAAATTCTACCACAGCCTCCACTTGTTGTTATTGTTGTTGTTGTGAGCCACGTATGGCACATCTGGTTGTGGTTTGAGTTGAATAGAAAGGCTGTTCATGTGAATTTCCTGCAAGCCGCTCAACTTCTGCTCAGCTAACATGAATTATGCAGGGTTTCTGTTCTGCAGCTGTAGTGTGATGATGAAATCATGACTTCTTTTTCATCAATATGCACACACAGAAATAACTGTCCCATTGTCGCCGTAGCGACACTGCTGCAGAGAAGAAGAAGGAAGCTGTAAGACTGTATGATCTGGGCTGGAAGCCAGTGTGTAATATGTGAGAGAGGGGTGAGGCAGGGAGGCGGAGGTGGAGAGGAAGAATGGCTGCTCCCTGCTCTGCCATTAAACTGACAGGCAGATGATGCACTGAACTGCTTATTGATATGCACCCACAGGAATAATACCTGCGTGCACTATACATCACGCACACATGTTCGTCTCGAACAGGTCACCGATCAAAAGAATTGTTTAACGTTCATGTGGGATTTGTTCTCTGCTCACACAAACACACAGAAATGCAAACAAATACCCCAGTACATGAGGTGCAGGGTGCTGAGGGCAGGATGTAAGCCGAGTTGTGATCAGGAAACGTGGTTTTAAAGGATCGGTTTGTTCTTCGGGCTGAAGGCACTTGTCCCGTTTCAATTTCAAAGTGCCTGAAGGTGAAGGTCTCGCTTTCAAGTAGAGATTCAGGTGAATGTGTGGACGGAGAGCGTGTGAGTTGACTCAAACATCCTGAAAATGTAGCCCTTTTAAAGGAAACCCGAAGATCATATTTTGCTTTAAGCAGGTTGTTCCAAAGACACAATGTAGGTAGAACGTGACAGCTGAAAACATGGTGTTTATTCTGTGTTTCTAAGTATATTTACTTGATTCCTGGAGTTGTTTTAAAATTGCACATTGTACATATTGTGGTGTATGAGGCCATCATGCTGCTTTCACAACCAGGAAAGCAGAAAAAAACAATTTTCCTTTTAAAAATATGTCCATTCGGAGGGAAATGTTGCATGACAGCCATGAGTGAATATTCTGGAATTATAGGAGTATTTATCTTGTGTCTAAAACTTGACTTGGATAAAAAAAATACTATAAATTAGAACTGCTTGCAAGGTTTAAAAAAAGTCCGTGTTTTTTGTACTTTATCCATACTTTTGAATGTTTTGAGCTTCTAACTCCATCAGATATCCTGCCCTTTAACTTCACCACATCACAGACTGTACAGGTCACAGCTGCTGCTGAGAGCCCGTCAAAGAAGGTACAAAAAGTATGAAATGCAGGTATCGTTTGACTGGAGAAGTTTTGATACTCAGCTCTGCTTTCGTTCATTCGATATCTAAAGTATTGAATACTGTTACCCAGCCCTTTTAGGCCAGCAGTCATTTTTCTGCAACATTATTTTGACTTACTATTGCCTTTTGAGACTATTAAATAATTGAATAATTTGCAAAAGTAAAGCAGAGTTTTACACCAAATTAATAAGTGTAATTTTTTTTAGATATTGCTGTCTCCTTTTGTTTCTGGGCTTTATTTTTCAGTTGTTATTCCTTTGCAACTCTTCTCTTTGTTTCTTCGGCCATAGTGGGTGTTTACTCCGGATAAAACAGGACACCTCTCTCGTAATACTGCAAATCCTCATTTGATAACTTCACTTACATTTATTTACATGGATTTCATATATATTATAGAGGAGTTATTGTTCCACATGAAAAATAAGCATTTATGTTTTTGGCTTAACAAAATGAGAATAACGATCAACGTAAACAAACCGGATCCTTATCACAATCCGTCTTAAAACACCTGTTGGGTGTGAAGTCTACCACAATTATATTTTCACTACATTTTTTGACAATAGTTCATAGTTTTTCCAGTTTTCAGGTTATTCCCTATGCTCACGAGTGCTTTTTTTGCCACATTGGGCCCCTTAATGAAGATGTATTGTTTTTATTAGATGGGGTCAGAGAAAGAAATACAGAGCTAGAGAGAAAAGCGCATTGCAGCTGAGCCTGAATTCAAAATGACTTGTGTTATTACTTTTTTTCCAAACCAATTAAAAGAAGAAGAGAATAATCTGTTCTCAGGTTGTTTAGTTAATTTCTTTAAGTGCCCACAGCGTTTATAAATAGAAACATTTGAAGGAGGAGAGGCGGAGCTGGTGTGGTTTGGGAGTAATTACAGTCGTCAGTCACGTTCCAATATTTATCAGGCGGAGGAACACATTGTGTGTTTGGCAGGTGGTGTCGTGGTGGGCAGCAGACCTGAGTGGAGCTAATTCTGCCACTGTGTGGGTGGCCATGTGTCAGCGTGAAGTGCTATTATGTTGTGTAGGTGCTGTGTGCGTGTGGAAATGTGCTGAAGGTAGACATTTTTTGGTTCTATACACACACGTATACATACTATAGTCGTGAGGATATCATTTACATAATGCGTTCCTTTTTCTAGTTTCTTTTGTAATATTGTAGCATTGTACTCAACTTGACGCTATTCTTTTCTGTGCAACAAGTAATGAGTAAATGATCTATTAAAGTCATGTGGGACAGCAGCGATACAGGGTCAGTGAGAGTTAAAAAAAAAAGGAAAGAGTTTAAGCAAAATGGAGAGAAAATAGTGATGCAATGGTGCACCCGGAAGTTAAATCTTTTTATTCAAACAAACCTTATCTCATCGTTTTTACAAGAAAAAAATGCATAGAGGAATACAAGAAAACTAGAAAAAGATGGACAGATAAAGGTAAATACTCTACAAAATAATATTTAAACATTAATGTGGTCATTGAACAACTACAGCAGCCAAGGCAAAGGCACTGCAGCACAAAAGATGGCTTCTAAAACAACAAACCCACAAAATAATAAGAAATTCGTATGAAGTTCTGTGAGAAGTTCAGCAGGAAAAAGCTGCTAAAATCAGGAGAACTTCACTTTAATGTTAGAAAGTGATTTGTTGTGTTGAAGTGGCGAGAAGAGGGGTGAATACTCAGATTACATTTAAATAATCCTTTAACAGAAGCTCTTTGGTGGGTTATATGTTGGCTGAAAAAACACCAATGATTTCAGGTCCTTCACTCTCAGATGATGGTGCTCTTGCAAGTGAGAAAACGTGAAGCGCTTAGCAACAGAAACGAAGCGAGCTAATAGCTTCACTCTCAAAAAGTCACCGCAGGCTGCTAAAATGCGCCGTGTGATACAAACACACACTTTGACTAATGCACACACACTCGAAACATGTTAAACATGCACGCAGTGATTTGATTATTCTCCGCTGAGCCGTGAGTCTTTTATTATATGTATGTGTGTCAGACAAGATTCACTTATCTGAGCTTTTGTGACTGTCACACAATGCAACATACAATACAGCATCTACAGCGTGTGTGTATGTGTGTTTTTGATCACCACCAGCTGCCGTGAGCTGCAATTGAGGTCTAGAGTTCAACTTCTCATGCAGGGGAGATATTTTTCAGTTGTTCGTTAATAATCTGGTTCGGAGTGTTTGTGCATCTTATTTAGGTTTTGCAGCGTTTGCATGCAGATCACAGCGCGGCAAACACTCAGAGCTGTCAGACTCCTTTCCCAGATATCTCTTTATACAAGGTGGGATCTGAAGGGATTGCTTCACGTGTAGGATCCACATTTATGTATCCTGAGCGGTCAGCGGGGTGGGGAGGACTTTGAGAGGGATGAATCATTTCTTTGCAGATGTGCTCACTGGAAGAGGAGCACTGCTGTGCTGCTTTGATCAAAGTCGGGGTAATGCGGCTCTGCTGGGTGTGAGGAGTCTGGTTTCTTTTGCTGCTCTCATTTAGATTTTTTATAGGTAGCTTGGATTTGTCTTGATTGTCTGAATGCAGTTGGCTCGTAAGCTAGTTAACAAAACCATCTCAACTCAAGATTCATTTACTGATTTCTTCTGAGCTTTCGAACGTAACACACTGCCTTCATCGAGGTGAGTTGCTCAGATGTCATACAACTGCAGATTTTTTAACTTTTAAGTTGTGCAATTGGAATCTCCTGAGCAACCGAGTGAGTCTGAAGTTAAGATAAGTTTGTCAACTGCTGTTTTGAAGGCCAGGATTCAAATTTAAGAACCATCAAGCTCCACTTCTTGTCATATTTTGATCAAAGCTCAGACTTGAAACCTGTATTTGTGCCGATGAGAAACGCCAGCTCAAACAACCTAGTTTTATGGTTTGACAACAAGAACAAAAGGGTTAGGTTAAGGAACAATACACTCTGTAAGGGTTAGGGGAAAATCATGATTTGAGTTGAAATACCTCTAATACACTAACATGTAAAGGTGAAATAAATCCTTTATATTGTAATTGGTCCAATGGGAGATTTTCGGATCATTGGGGCATCAGAACAATGTCATGGCACTTTCCGAAAAAGAAAGAAAGCCCAAATGAAACAGTGGCTGAAGAAAGTTGAGCATGGTTTGAAATATTTTGATGCAGCTTTAAGAATGATCTCCAGTGATGGTATGTGACAGTAAAATGTCGACGTTACATAACCCCCTTGACCCTGCAACACCGCACGTCTTATAACTCACATTTCCTGCCAATAACAAGGGTGATTTAGTGCCTTCCTCCCGGTCACATGTTATTCTGCTCTTTTGGCAGTTAATTCTTAAAAAACGCTCAGCAAATTCTGCTGACAAGCTATTTCCTGCATCAGGAAATCGCAGCGTTTCAGTTGATGTGGATAAATGTGTGTGACTAAGCTTTTTTAACACTGTTGTTATTGTTATGGTGGAAATTTATTTGA
>CAFUXE010001482.1:39040-50405 GCA_903364295.1 Serranus cabrilla | reverse complement strand
CCAAAAAAAAAAAAAAAAGGATCAGTATTGGAAAGCTCTTTGTTGTTACAGATGTCTACTATTGAGTGGGTGAGTGATTACATTTCAGAGCAACTGGGGATAGCTTTTGATTAAAAATCTGAAAAGGTAAATGTAGTGTTTTCCATGCCTGGAAAGGGATATTTCTCTTCTGATACAAATGCATCCCGATTTAAGGAGTAAAAATCCTGATATACAGTTAAACATGTGCAGTAACATTGCTGCAAAAGCTCCATAAGTCTCCTATCATTATCTGTCTCTTAGCCCAGTTTGCTGCAGCCTCCGGCCTCCGAAGGTGAAAAGTTCACTGCAGGCCGGACATTATCAGCACCGCTTTGACACGAGAGGCTGAATGTAAAGCCCAGTTTGTTATCCACCACCATCCATCATGTTAAAGGTCTGCATTGTGGTTTAGCTGCAAAGGCAGGACTTGCCTGGAGGGGTCAACGGTAAAAGCCTCCGCTCTGCTGACTGAACAGGGGATAAGACTTCATATACAGTAACAGTATGTGTGTGTGTGTGTGTGTGTGTGTGAGGGAGAGAAAGAGACGGCAGGATAAAAACTGACTCAGGCAGATCGTTCCCTGGTTGGCTGTGGTCGACATAAATCACCGGCTCTCCTGACGGACGGGGCAAGAGCACGAGTGAGGATCAATTTTCAGAGAGCAGTGTCCACTGCTTCCTCTGTGGGAAGATCTAACGGCTTCATGGGAAAATGGCTGATGTGAAGGATGCAGTTACACAGCTTTGTCCTCTTACTGTTTGCACAATGGAACCATTCATTATGTGATTTTTACTCTAAAACATCAAATGTTAGATATTTTTGGTGCTGAAATGGTTCAGTGGATAATCAATTAGTAAATAATTATTATTAATTTATCAAGCAAAATGCTTCATTTGTTGGCTTTAGCTGCTAAAATGTTACTATTTGCAGTTTTAAATAATTGCATGTTTGAGATGTTTGTGTTTTGCCATGTTTGTTGGACCAAACAATCATTTTCAGACAGCACTGTGGGTTCTGGAAACTTGTTTACTTTCCTGATATTTTAAAAATGAAATGAATAATCAAGAGTCTAAAGTCCTGCTAGCAGCTCTATCAGGCTGTAGTTGGACATACAGTAATGTTGCTTTGTGCTAAATGCTAACATCAGCATGCTAACTTGCCCACAATTACCAAAGTAACATGTTGACTTTTATCAGGCATAGCAGGGGTGGAGCATAAATGTTATCACGTTGCCATAGCAACCATATTTTAACAGATAGAAATTCGGGACAGCAAACAGTAAAACTGTATTCTTGGTAGTCACGATCGTTTGATAACTGTTTCCACTTATGGAGGTCAAAATGCTTTAATGGAATCTGAGTTTTGGTTTGTAAAAACTATAGATTTTGATTGCAGAAGGCAGGAAAATATAAATGAATGGTCTTGATTGTTGTTCTTTGGAAAGTGCCCGTTGTATAAGCAGGATAATTCCCTTTTAAGGTGTCATAATCAGGAATTAATGGACTCTGCGCATCTGGCCTCCCCGTCATCCATTAAGTCCTGATAATGGACCTCTGATCTGGGATTTGCTTGCATATTTGATACGGATCAATCAAGAAAGAAATAATCAGATTAAATGATAAAGAAACTAATTATTAGTTGTAGTCCTGTAGGTCCAGCCTTGGATAAATTGGACACAAACTCAAGATATGTTTCAACGTATTCGCTGATCTAATATTTATCTGCATCTGTAATTTTGTTAATTGTTTGGAACCGAAACATTTGTGTAGATTTTCTGCTTTTCTCTGTCTAATGTTATGACAATAGAGAGACATATTTTGAAATATATTTGGCACAAACATTTATAATGAAAGTAGCCTGAAATGTCGAGCCATACTGCACACAAAGAAGCCTGCTGTTAGTGTGTGTACACCGGATTGACGTGAACTGCAGCAGCTCCTTGAAATCTGTCAGACACCTATTAAAAATCAACACCTGTGGGATGCTGGGGCGGACAGGTCATATCTTCAATCATCACATGACGCGGTCGCAGGAAGCAGCCACAGCTGTGTCCGTGCAGAGAGCGGAGCTTCTCAGTAAAGGCCTGATCAATACTGCAGCTCCTGTAATCTTGGGTGGAAAGAGCGCATCGATTGTGAACACGGGGATTATCAGGGAAAAGAGGATGATACACGGAGCAGAACAGGACAAAGACAGCTGCTGTTACCTCCGGCCACTGTACACAACCATGGAAAGGTCAGCCAGAGCCACCCAGTGCCACTCTGGCCCGCGCTGAACTGCAGAACCAGGAAACAAAGCGGAGCAGACAGGCCGGTTTCTTGAATGTCATACACAATCCTTTCTGGCCGCAGGAAATGAAATGTGTCTGCGTCTCTCATGTGTCTGTCCGCCTTTGAATCTTTCCTGCTGCAGATGAGCGAGGCAGAGATTCAATTACGCGGTGATTGAATGTGATTCATTAATCACAAAGGAGAAAATGTGCGGTTTAATTTCCACGCCTCGAGCTGCGGCTCCTGCTCGAGATGACCGCACTAATCGCCACCTTGAGTAATGTGGAGCGGAGCTGCTGGGCTCCATGTTGGTGAACGCGGGCCTTAATGTGCACAATGGGGGATTTTTAACGAATCTTGCGTGAAGAGAGCTGTGGTAAAAAATATCCTGCAGGCGTTGTTGCATGGGAGGTGGGGAATTTAAGGGTGCTGTGTGTTTTTACGGCAGCTCTCTTTTGCCTCATTCATCGCCCTCCTCCTCCTCGCTTTCTTACTCTCTCACACATCCTGGGAGATAAAAAAGTTTTGCCAGTAAACAAGCTGTGATAATGAGAGCATAAAGCAAAATGATGATAACATTAACGGTGCTTCCCTCTGCTTTCTCTCTGGCCCATTTGCTTTCTTAACTCTGTCTTTGTTTTCCTCCCGTGCAGGTACTTTGTGTTGGACCCGGAGCTGGGACAGCTGCAGTACTTCGTCAACGAGCAGGGGAAGTGCCAGAAGCCCCGGGGCTCGCTGCCCCTCATCGGTGCCTCGGTAATCCCGAGCGACGAGGCTCCGCACATGTTCGTCGTAAACTCTGTCAATGGAGAGCTGTACAAACTCAGAGGTATGACCTCATGCCGGCCTCAGGCTGCCCATATATGGCAAAGTCCAAACACAGAGTGGAGTGTGTTTAATGTTGGAGTCACTGCTGTGTGCACATGCTGAGGGGTTATGAATGAACTTTTCCCGTCCGGTGTTTGTGAATGCACTGGCTTATGGGAAGCACTTTGTAGAATTAAAGCTGAAGCGTTTGAGTCTTAAAACTGCTCTAATCAATGTGAACAATAGATCTCACAATGGATTATTACTGACTCTGCAGTTTCCCTCATCTCTACAGAGCACTTTAGCCTCCTTCTGCTCATTGTTTTGGTTTTTACAATCTACTGTTTTGATTCATTCTCACTGTTCTCATAAGTTGTGTTTCCATCAACACATTTCTCTGTGCACTTTGAAGATTTGCGTGAGAAAAAAGCTTGATAGAAACGCCAAAATTTGATAACATTTTTGAAAATGTGCATAAAAGTTTTCACGCTGCTTTAGAGTTTTTTGACTTTTTTAGAAAATTGTTAAGCAGGAAATGGAAAAACTTTCTCTGAATAAGTTCTGACATACCGAATATTTAACTCTCGTGACTGATCATCTGTTCTTCTTCTACTGTTTACTGACTGATTAGCTTACAGCAACTCATTACACTGCCATCTTCTCACCAAAGTACATTTGTGCAGCTTTGTTTATTCGCTCCAAACTAGTTAAAATGTCTCTAATTCACATTTTCTTTACAGCAACATTTCAAAGTTTCACTTCAAATTCACTTTGACTCTAATGGAAACAGGGCGACTGTCTGTTATAAATCCATTTAATTTTACCCAGCACTTAACAACAGCAGACAGACACAGTAGGCAACTAGCTGGTGAACATGGTGAAGCATTCAGCAGGTAAAAAGGCTAAAATACAGAACACAAAAAGAGGTATTACTTAACTTGCGTTCTTCAAATCACAACTGAATGAATAATCCTATTGCTTTGTGTCTCAGATGTGTGAAACTGCAACTGTTTGACATATAAACTTGATACAGTAAATAGTGATGTTGAGTTCCCAGCTTGTCTCTCCATCCCCTAAAGAGACAGTTCAACCAACAACCAAAAACACGCTCTTTTTCTTTCTTTTTCCCTCCAGTTTTTCCTACATTTTCACTTTAGTTTTGTTTATTAATCCGAACTGTTTTGTCGTGAGTTGCTGAGTGTTGAAGCTGCATCTACACCAAAGTGAGATATCACTTTAAGACCCACAGCCTGCAGCCGGTCACTGTGTTGGCGGCCTTTGCTTTCAGTGACCTGTATCTACCGAAGCGAGAGAAACTCCTTTTTACTGTTGCTCCACTTGAGCCGCTGGAATGTCCCCTTACACTCTCGAGGGGGAGGATATCAGAATAACTTGGCCTATATTCCCTGAATAACTCAGTGATCCGCGTGTATTGAGCTAAGAGGAAACAATGATCCAACGGAGAAGAAGTTGAGCCGAAGTATTTCACTTCCAGCGCCGCTCTGAGATTCAGATTCATCACGTGAAGTCGTTAAGCCAGAAAATAAATGTTTTGATTCAGCTGCAGAAACACAAGGCCTGTTTTGAAGTTCGACTGGCGCCAGCAACAAAAAAACAGCTTTTTAAATATTCTTCTCTGTAAATAATTGCAGTTGATTATCAGCTCGTGTACTCAAACATCTCAATTTCCTCAAACAGCAGGGAACAAAGAGTCTCATGTACGTCCTCGCAGTCTGTGATTAAGATTAGCCTTCAGATCTGTTATGGGTTATCATGGGAATCCCTGGAAGCCCGAGGGTGGAAAAACAGTAACTTCAAGGTTCAGTCGGGAGTCATTTTCCAGTATTTGTAAGCTGCGTATCATCTCACTGATGGTCTGTGTCTAAAGCTTTAAATGCCGCCTTTATTCTCCCGTTTTTTTTCTCCAGAAGGCTTTGAATGAAGTTCCTTGTCGCTAACTTGTGATACTGGATACACAGAATCTGTAGCTGCCATGAGGCCGGGGAGTTTCAGTGATTCAGTGATTCAGTGAGACATTAACTAAGAAGCTACTGAAAGACCAAACTGTGTTATCTGACTCTCCGAGCAACAGAAACAAGCTGGGAGAAGATCGGTCAAAATGTATTCCAGTTAAACCATGCACTCACAACTTTTAGGCTTTGGAAAAAGTTTTTTTTTGTTGCTCCAGTTTTTGTCTCCGTTTTGGGGCTGAATGCAGCTGCAGACTGAGCACTGCAGATTCTCCTCAGGGCTGAAAAAAAAACTCCACTGCAGAGATGTGGACTCATTAGCCGTGTTTCCATCAGGGGATTTTTATGCACATTTTGAAGATTCACAGGAAAAGAACTTGATGGAAACACCAAATTTTGATACACCTTTTAGAAATGCGTGCAAAAGTATTTAAGATCGCTTGAGGAATTGCTTGAATCCTGAAGATTTCTCTCCATTTTCTCTAGATTAGAAACCTCTTTTTTGTTGTTTTTTTCTCTTTTGCGCAATCTCAGCTTCTTCTTCTGTCTACTGAAAGATTAACCTGCAGCAACAGCAAATTTGCTATAACTTTAATGGAAACGCGACTATTGTGACTCTGACTTGAATCGACTGAAGTCATTGTTTTACTTGCTACGACCTGTACTTGGAAGTTAAAGAACTGCGACTGAACTTGACTTGAGACATGATGACTTGTCTGTTTAAATATTAACTATAAAATGTTAAAAAAAGGTTTGTTGTTCATGTTGGCATTATAAGTGTTTGTGTTGCATCCACCATTATGACAGCATCAAACTTTGATTATTTCTGTGCAACAATTGAATCGTAATTAGTTACAAGCTGTTAATGTTTCTTTATAAATGCAGGAATATCTCGTTTGATCTGCTGGGGGACTTCTTATATGTGACATCTAGAGAGTTTTTTTCTGGCTTTTATCCAAAGTGGAGTAATATAAAGGGAGTGTTTCATTATGGGATGCAGGGAGACTGTCGGGCTTCGTGTTTTGCTGCTGAGCAAAGGTGAAGAGCAGTGGGAATTTAATCATGTCTGAATGCACAGATGGCAAATTAAACTATTTATCAAACGACGTCTCGGTGAGACAGTCGGTTAATGAAAGGGTCAACTTGTGTTCAACTTTCAAACTGGCTGATTAGGATGCTTGACACAATCTTCGTTGTGCATCGTAAGAATGATACAAAAACAAGCATTTTTATGCAGAAATCTGTCATTATGATGAGTATTATAAGCCAGCTAAGAGCGTTCCTCACTATAAATCTGACTAATTATGTGCAACATTTGTAACAGCGAGCTATTTGTTTGGTTTTTACGTGTTTTTAAAGTTTGTCTTACAGTTAACAGATAATCAGCTGCTCTTTATTTAGCTCATGGTCACATTTTACACAAACTCTTGTGCAAGAATACATTTGGAAATGATGCAGCTGATTGTGATGGTCCGCTCCGGAGATTTTTTTCATTGTCCGGTATTTTGATGGACAGGTTCATAAAAGTTCCATCATATTCCATTAAGGTCTGTCATTTTTTCATTTTTTAGTGTTGCTTGTTGGCATTTTTCTTTTTATTCTAATGAATAATCTGTCATGACGGAAAATATTTGGTTAAAGTGGCCACTGGTTCACAGTGCTAAACCAATTTCTTAAGCTAATTGGCATGAAAACGAACACACACCTTCTCACACACATATTTGACCTCTGTGCCACATTTCAGCCTCTTAGGATAGAGACTGAGGCCCCCAAAAGGTGGCCAAAATATTATAGACCAATCAACTGACAGAGCAAGCTATAGAGCTGTCAGAGCAGCTAGTTAGCATGAATTCCAAAATGTCAAACTTTATCACCTCCTCCCACATTTTCTCTGAATGAGGATCCACTTCATACTTTTACTGGAATAGATTTGTGCCATATTCTTACTTCTAAGGCAATAAAAGATCAATAAATTCACTTTTTATCAAGCCTATATCAGCACTTAAAGACTTTATGGCTTCTTTTTTGTGTTATATCATTATAAACTAAATATTAAAGAGTTTAGATGTTATGGAGATTTTTGAAGATTCCACATTTGCTTCTGTGAAGTTGTGACTGGATTTTTGGGCCGATATTTTGATGCTTTATACACTAAATGATCATGGATTAATTGAAATAATTATATTATTCATTTTATAGTTGCAGCCTCGCTCAGTACAACAAACAGCAGTATCAATCAGGAGTGAATAAAGGGTATTAAAAGCCATCTAAACCTGAAATTACAGCACATTTTCTCTTGGCATATAATATAATATTAACGTTTTATTATGAATAATTACAGGGATGAAACCTCTCTGTGTCACTGTGATAAGGGGAGGCTGGTCGCTGTAATTACTAGGCCACTCCACTAACCTCTCTAGTCTCCGTCAGCTTGTCCATTTTCTTGAAATATGCATTTTAAATTGCTCCACTCATCATATCTCCCAGCGCTTTAATCAGATCTAACTGCCGGTCCGAGCATTAATCCTCAGTCTTGCCATTATCATAACCAATAACATCTTTAGCAGTGCTGTAATTAAAATGGGTGTAATTAGACGGTGATGGCGCTGCTATGATTGACTGTGAATGAGGTTTATCTCTCTCTGACTCAGTAGTGAGCACTCAGCCGTCTCTCTGGGATGGATATTGACATTTAAATAGGACACATGGAGCAGTACAAGTCTATTGTTGCTCATTTTAAATGTGCAGACAGACCAGCTACGCGTCTCGTTGTTAGTCCCCTCGTTCTCCAGATGCAGCCCGATGCATTCATCACATGAATAGAGCTGTCAGCGTGTCACCTAGACGTCTGCACCTCTTGTGACACAAAACCAGCTTTGAGATTCTCATCAATATCATCCAATCCTCCCTGAATGAGAGCAGCGCTCTGGCTGAGCGGCGCGTGCATCTCTTGCGTCACCATGCGAACAGGTGCATATTAGCATAGCCACACTCAATCCAGACAACTAATTATCTTTAATCACAGCTAGGCTTGTGCACATCAGAGAGAAAATATCTGATTTAGACGTGTGATCGCTCGCCGGGTAAGTGCCCCCTTTACAGTGAGTGATTTCTGTGGAGGATGACAACAAGGAATAAGTGGGGGAAGGTTGTTACTTGGCGATTTGCAGGAAGACGAGCTCGGCACAGGTGTTTCTGTGTGAATACGCCGCTCTCCCCGGAGAGGCGAGCAGCCACTCCCAGTGGGAGAGCACGGCTCAAACGCCGCACTTGTCGTGAGTTTCTGTGAACGTCTCATTTTCCCAGAGTTGCCTCTTCACTTAAAAGAGGCCTTCTGTGGGTGTTCTCAGGACTGCTGCAGCCACTGACTGACAAGTGCAAATTGAATCCTCCATACGTTGAAATACCTTCCACCAGCATGTCACACAACGCTTTAACACTCACCAGAGAAGTTTAAAGTCTCATTTCAGTGGTGATGTAAATCCTCATAAATCTAATGAAGCTATCAGTCCTTGTCATCCACTCTCTCAAAGAGAAAGTGCTGCTTTTGTTTTCCACGTTCAAAGCTTTTCTCTGGATGAAACCCACTGAAAATACTTTGATAACAAACGTCTGACAGCCAAAGCTTAAATGTCAAGACGTCAGCGTGCTTCAAACAAACCAGGTCGTCCAACAAGTCATAAAAAATCGACCAAAATGACGATAACAACTTAGTTAGTCTCTTTTCTGAAGCATTGATGGTGTTGCACTCAGTTGTATGTGCAACAAGTGACCAAATGTATGAAATGCTGAATTTATATTATCTCATAAATAACACATAATGATGAAATTGGTTATCATGCTTTACATGATAGTGGAAAAGTGAGAAGACTGAAAAATTTGGAAAAGTCTCAGTAGAAAAAGAGCCTTTGTTTGAATCTGAATGATGTTTTTGGCAGACCTGAAGCATTATAGTAATTATTATTATTAATTCAGGTGCTGTTTTCCTTTTTTCCACTCTTGTGGGTCTGATGCGTACATTCACGCGCGGCTCTGTAAAGGTTCAGTGTGTCCCTTTTTCGGTTCTGAATGGGTGCTCCTAAGTGCTGCCAGGAGATCTTGATGGACCCTCTGGTGACGCCTGCAGATGCAGAATTCACTGTGTTATATTTCCCTAAAACCTTTTCCAGTGACTGATCACAGTGGACGTGTTTATTAAAGTCTATCTTATCACAAAACGGTCTGTTTTGGGCTTTATGCTCCACTGGAAAGACTGACAGCTGACAAAACTAAAAATGTACATGGAAACAGAATCAGAAGCTGAAAGTTGAAGTGAAATTGTGAAGTAAATCTCTACAGCTGTTAGCCATGTATGATAAATTATGTACAACATGTCAGTGTTTGTTAAGAGAGAGAGACTCTGGGTGTCATTTGACATATGAATTCTAGTCTGTGAGTGCCGAGGGCTGTTCAAATCCACAATCCATCCCGTCCAAAACGAGCCTCAAGTGGACTCTCTGTCTTTGCCAGACTTCATTGAATTAATAACAAAACAAACCCATTATACATGTAGCAACTGTATTACTATGATCATGTAGGTCAGGAGTAATATTCAACCACATCATGTAGGAATATCGGCTCGGGAGGAAATCAAAAATGCATTTTATAACTGCAGCCTTGCAGGAGTAAAACGGACTAAAATGCCTGTTTATCAGAGACTTTATGGCCTTGAGGCTGGAGCTCCTGCAGATATGAGGTGATGACTTGTTACAGTATGTATGACTGAAGGACGTTTGGGTTTTACATAATCAAGCGCACCCTCAGTGATTACTTCTCACTGAGAGGGAGCTTTGATTTGGGCGAGTTTAAAGTTTTTTAAGACGTTTTTTACAAATAATGCAGGTGAAGTGATGCTTTTCTGTTAATTTCAGTAGAAAATGTTAGTAGTGAAGCAGTTAATCACCAGATGCAGTAATTTGCATAATAATCTGAAATCAGGTGCAACCATCTGCCGTCTTTAAATCTTTTGTTCCTCGTTTCTTTTGTTGGTGCTCCAGCTGAGACTGACCTACAGCTTGAACTCCATGTTATCAGACCCATCAAAGACATTGTTCTCTCATAATTAGTCAGTGAAATGGGATCAGAAGGATATTATTTTCCAGTCTGACCTGCAGCAGGTCAACACAAGCGGACAGTCAGCGTCTCCAGCGCTGCAGCTCGCTGTGTTAGTCAGCAAGTCTCCGCTTCGGCTGGCTATTTGTGTTTAGATAACAGGGCGCATTGTGTCCGTGCCAAGGGGAAAAACCACAAGCATGCAGAGAGTATCAAGCTGCTTCCTGTGCGGCTCACAAACGAGTCGCTGCTGTCTCTTGAATACCGAATGTTCAATTTAGCATAGAGGAGAAAATGAAGAGGTTCAGATGTGATACGAAGCCCTCAGGACGTCATTCAGGTGCTAACAGGGTCACATGTTTGCAAGCTGAGTAATCATTTGGCTGCAGATGCTTTAACCTGCTCTGTAATAAGGCTATGCTGCTTTCTTTATCGTTTCATGCATTTAAAGGGATCGTTTGACATTTCGGGAACTGGAGTAAACAATTCAGAGCGATATGTATCAGTAGTTTTGACAATACTTAATTGTGCTGCATTCATGTTGTGTTGGAATAATCAGACAAATAAGCTTCCGGTTGGGAATATTCCTATAAACTCACTCTTTAAGTTGAACCACAACGTGCTGCAGACTTCATGGCTCACCTGAGGTGCTTCCTTTGCTTTTTGCTGTCATACAAATACTGGAAACAGCTTTCAACACGTTGTTTGAATATAATGCAACACACCTTCTGTGTAGCGTCCATGTTGTTTCCACATTATGACTTAGAGCTCATGAACAAAAATAGACGTTCTGCACTGTGCATTTTCAGTTTCCAGTGTCTCTGCTAAGCTAAGCTAAGCTAAGCTAAGCTAAGCAGCTGCTGGCTGTAACTTCAAACTGAAATGACAGCACAGTTGTATCACTCCAAACCAAATCAGCACATTTCCCAAAACGAACAAACTATTCCTTAAATGTGCATCGATCTGTTGTTCTCTTTTTGTGCCTTATGGACCCATTTCTACCTTTTAGGGGACAAGTGAAGCCTTCAGCTTGAGTTAAACTTACACCAAAACAACTTAAGAGCCTCAAACTGCTGCTGGGTTGAGATGCTGCCCTGCAAAAAAAAAAAGAAAAAAGAAACAAAACCACATTTTAAACCTCACACATCCTCACGACATGCCCTAAACACTAAATGTGTGTGTGGGTCTGTGTGTCTGCTTCCTAT
>CAFUXE010001482.1:2738-27060 GCA_903364295.1 Serranus cabrilla | reverse complement strand
GGGCCCATAAACTTGTCTGACGGGTTTGGCACAGGGCCGGGGGACGCTGGAGTAAAGGAGCGTGTTTGCACTGTGATTTATGCGCCACTGTACACAGAAAGCTGCTGCGTGCTGCTTTATCAGAGGATTTATGGTGAAACAGCGGCAACGGGACGTCGTGGTGTGCTTCCCATTTATTTCCTGGTCACTATCGCTGATAATTTTCATAAACACCACTCTGTTACTTCCCGTAAAGACACATCCCCACCCAGCTTCTCTGTCTCTCCTGGAGTGGACCTGCTCTTTGCCCCTCAGCGACTCTCCACATGATCCGCCTCCTCGGCTCTGCCCCGCCGGCACTCACTGACCCATCCTGGCACCGGACAGGAGGCTCAAACATACAGAGTGAGACCAGCAGCAGGAGCACAGGGCTAGTGCTCTGCCGACACGTTAGTTAGAGCACTAAAGACTTTGAGCTGGTCCATGTTTCATGTAGTGTCAAAACACTTCAATGCAGTCCAGGAAGGCCAGTTTGAGAAACACATCCAGGAGTTTAAAGGCTCAATTAACCTCCAAACATGCATAAAAGTTTAAAACACTTAAAGTTCCCATCCAAACTTTGTTTATATGAAGTAATGGCTTACATTATTCATAGATTCGCATTTTAACATATGATTCTTGGTTGTTTTTTTTCCTCATGTGGGTGTAATTTGAGGGCTGGATGTTATAAAAAAAAACTAAAGGTGATCAATTAAATATATTTACTTTTTAAATAATATGTAATGTCATGGGAATTAAAGACAAGGTACAATGAAATTTTTTTTCTATAAAAAATGTAATTTCCTAGGAATTAAAATCAATGTAACTTTAATACAAAATTGTTAAATATCAGTTAAATATAAAACATTTTAAAATCAAAGCGTATGAATACATGCAATGTAACTTTTAATACAAAGCTAAAACTCATCAGTTAAATGCATTTAATTTTAAAATAATATATCTTTGCATCCTTTAAGTTGATATTTTGCGACTTGAACTTTTGATTCGGAAGAGCTTTTATTTCAGCGTCTTGACGTTCAATCACCACGATTTCTCTTCAGGAAGCATTTGGCTTTGGATTAGAGGGTTTCCTCTCCACTCAGTGAGATCTTGGCTTGATTTTCTTTGCCTCGTTTCTTCATCTCCTTCCTCATCACAATAAATCTATGATAAATTATTCAAATGTTTACATCGTGTGAAAACGTATCTTATAGCCTCTCTACACAGACCGGTTTCATGATGTGCAATCACGAACAGCGTGCAGATTTTAAAACATTCTCAGGATAATTTCCTCATAAAGCTTGAAACATTTTCACAAAATAAATATGCAGCTTCTTACTGTGACTGTCTTGAAATATATATTCAGTGTAGACTAAAAATAGTGCTCATTAGCTGGAAGCAACAGTTCCAGTTCTCATGTCTCTGAAACGTTATATTAAGCACTGATATACGGGCGAGGTCTTGTTTTGCATGTTGGGGCCGTTGTCGTGCTGTCGCCTCCCATCCGTCTGTCCGTCCATGCATGCATCTGTCTTTCCACTGGCTGTGTGACGGTGGGAGTCAGACCACATTACCGTCTCTCCTCAGCCAGCTTGTCACGGCTGATGTGAACTCATCAAACGCCTCGACTCAGTGCAGCAGCACCACCGGGCACTTACACTGCAGCCGCAGAGCTGGATCACCGGGGTTAGGCTATTTCTGGAAGCATCACTGGTCCTATTGGCTCCAGAGAGGTGTGTGTGCGTGTTTCTGTGTGTGTGTGTTGCTGGTGGTGGGAGCAGCCATTACAGTAAACCCCCTGACTTTGTAGCAGATGTCTGCAGCAATTACATGTTCCTTTTATGCTCCTGTCCACCAGGACAACCTCAGTATAAACCAACAATAACTAGAAATATGAACTGTATACCTTCACGTACAGAGAGCAGCATTAATTACAAACACAGGCTCAGTTTTGTTTAAATATGTGTATAAATGTCTATTGATGGTTACATTTAAGAGCTAGTTTGTGTTGGAATATAAGGGAGAGGAGTTTTTTTTCTTTTTTTTTTTTTTAGCCAATCAGCAGCCTCCCGAGGCTGGAAAGTGAAGCCAACACATATAGTACATTTACACCAGGTGTTGCAATGGAAGCAGTTGCACAGTGAGTGATGGGAGGGTGGTGGAGAGTTTGAAAGGGGCGTTACGACAAGGCGATGTATTTCTAAAATGAAGACTCAGCAGCGGTATTGCCATGTTGCTGGATTTTTTCTGTGGAACAGCAGAACATTTATGAGCAGCCCGTCGTGTTTTTTCCTGTTTGAATCAGCAGGCAGAGAATTTGAATCCACCTACTTTTGTCCTCGTGGACGTGTATCTTATGTTTCTTTCACCATAAACTGCAGTTCCTCGAATGGCCACTTGAGGCTGGCTCCAAAAGTGTGTTAATAAAGTGCTGAAATGCCCAAATCAAAAAACCTGTTTACACTCCGGTACAGAGAACTGTTTCTATAGTTAATTTCCCCATTCATGACAACTGTAGGGGTTGGGAATTTGTATTTATTAAAAAAAACAAAAACCCACCAGTTTAAATAATATAAAGGCGTTCTGAGAGATGGCTTTAATCTTCCTGACCGTAATTCCTGATATAGGTGGTTTTCTTCTTTTTCTGCTTTAAATTACTGATGTATCTCTTCATCGTGCTGTTTTATTGTATCTGTGTCCCTCTTGGCGCAGGAATAATAATCCTCTCCCCATTTTTCCATGTTTGTGTTCGTCTTCCATTAAGAAAGGTGGATGCCTCTAACTGAGCCTCATAAAACCCAGTGAGCTGTGTTATTTCTAAGCATGGTATGTTTTTTATTCTTTAGAGTTATTTAAGGTTGCATAGCAACACATTTCCTCACCAACTTGGATTGCCACCTGCAAAGGCCTCTTCAGTGAATATAGACCCTGAGGCAGCTTTGATTTCTGGTGTTACTGATGCACCACAGGTGCAGTTATTCTCCTACTGAATCTCGTCCTTTTGCATTTTCATGCTGCATGACTTGTACTGACAAAAACTGACAGTTTTGCAGCCTTGCAACAATTATCCCATAACTTCTGCTTCATTATGTGGCTATATCAACTCATGAAGCAACAACCCACCTTGAATTTATTTGTTTAGTATAAGACAATCATCTTATAGGTTGTTGAAAAAGTACTTTTGTAGTTTGCCCTTTTCAAGAAAACGCTCAACAAATTAGAGCCCAGCCAATTAAAACCTGCATGATGGGGAACTGTAACATGGCTCAAATGGCCCAGTTAATCCATTAGTCAATCAACAGAACATATTTGGCAACTATTTTGATAATCTCTTAATCATTTCAGTCATTTTTTAAAGCAGAAATAGTGAAAAAGTTCCTGAATTCCCTGATTTGTGCTTAATTTTCTTTATAATACATCATTGTAAACAAATACTGTTTAGGTATTTGGACTGAAGTTGCAAAATCTAGCAAGAAAGTCGCCAAGTTGGTAACTCTGGCCTTGAAGTTAGCAGGTTCACTTAAGGTGGACTGACCTTTAAGGGGGACCAGCTATGCTCATTGTTGTGTGCTGCATTATAGCATAACATACCGTTTGTCAAGATAATAGGAACTTAAATGAAATGATCAATTCATTATTTTGTGGTAATAAATCACTTATATTAACTGACTAATTGATCAAATAGTTGATGGATTAACCAAAGGAAAACAGTTTGTAATGGCAGCCCTAGTTTGCATTGGATTGCGACTAAGAGCATCACTTTAAAAAGCCAAAATATTGGATTTTCCTAAAATATTCAGCATGCATAACCTCAATTTGCAACAGATTAACTTACCACCTAGACATGAAAACTTGTTAACCATGATATCTTCACACAATGCAATGTAAAGGCAATAAATCATTTTTACTCTCAGCCCTTTATGACCTTATAAACCGCAGTGAAATTATGTCCACTGTGACTGGGACACTGAAACATCTGTCTCAGGGGCTTTTTCGCTGTGCAGAAATGAGATGCCTGTGTGAAATGAAAGTCCTTATTATTTGAAGGGCACTGTGAAAATGATACGGTACTAGCACGCCGAACACAAAGAATCTATTTATAACAAACATCGGGAGGAAATTTGAGCTCCATCTGCCTGAGGAATTCAACAACCGCCCGAGTACCCGAATAGCTGAATAATTTGACAAGCTGTGTGCTTTAACAGAAAACTCCTCTACATGAATGTCTATGTCACGTTTAACCTCACCGCAACAGCTTTCCGTGACTCTGAAACAGCTCTGTGTGCTGATGCAGGGAGACAGATGTGCTGCTGAAGTGCGTGCGGAGGACGAGTGTTTGTGAAGTCATACAATATTAATGAATACAACATTTCCAGGCTGATAAACAACCCAGATTCATTAGCCCCGAGAGAAGCTTATTACCCGCTAGCTACAAGCGACTTTGTCTTCCTCTCCTTTTATGATACATTTAGACTCCGATAGGTGAGTCATACAGATATAATTCTCCGTCAAAAATGCTCTGTGCATCTGTGGGAGCACAGGGGAGAACTTTTTGTGTTTGAAGAGTTTTAGCAGCTCCTCTTTTGGCAGCGCCGTCTCGGAGCAGATGGTTGCGCCTGTAGACAAGAGTGAGGTGACACCACCAGAATTAATGCTACATTGTGTCACTTCCTACGCACAAGTGATACCGTATAGATGTCTGAGATGGTGGAAGATATACTGTCACATTCACATTTGTTTCTGTCATGCATCTATCTACATTTTTGGTTGGGCCTCTAGATTCTGTCCTCTCTTTGTCACATGATAATTCAAAAATTATTTGCTCAAATTTAAAGTCACGTTATTGTCGTTTTATACACGATAATGATCAGTAACCAACTTAAAGGCATTCATTAATGAAAATCAGAACCCTTTGAACAAAATCTATATTAGGAATTGATGATGCAGCTTATCACAATAAAACACCAGACTTACAGCTAATTAGGGTCTGTAATTTGTGAAGAAACAAGCTGGAGTCATTCAATGATTTTCTTACAACAAATCCCATAACAATACAACTTTGCAATGTGTTAGTCCATAACTCAATATGTTCTTAATTCAACTGAGGTCACAGATCTATAGTTTTCTTTCTATCTATATTATTTCCTTAAACAGCTGGGAACTGTAGTTTTTAGTTTTTTGGTGTACTACTGGATATGTATGATGTGGGGTTCACTCAAAGTAAACTACAGTTCTCCTCTTCATCAAAATCAAGAATCATGTGCAAATGTGTGACTCAATAGTTTATGGATAATAATGGACGTCAGAGGAATGAGCTACATCATTTTAGGGTTTGGTCTTTTAACAAGATGAGGAATAAAAGCTATAATTGCTCTATACTAATCATTTATAAGTAATAGCATGTAATTTTTGACCTAAGTTTGTATTTCTTACTGTAAATGGTTAAAAATAGACAGTAATAGAAAAGCAAACATTAGGAAAAAGTAAAGCGTACCAATATATAGAGAGATAGTAAAACAGGAGTTTGTGTTTTCAGCTCGGGTGGTTTGTCTGTTTGTCAGCAGCATTATGGGAAAAAGCGTCTGGCCTAAACATTCAGAGATGAGGCACAGCCTTGGTGCAGGTCTGCGCTCTCCGAGTGCCCTTCTTTTGTCTTTAGTTTCCTTTATATTGTGTTTTTAATGTGCATTGTGCCTTTACATATTTTCTGAAAGACTGTCCTGAGAGATGCAGTTATAGAACTCATTGCCTCAACTAATAAACATAACTGATGACATGATGTGTAAATATTTTCATCCATCTCTTCTCTCTGGTGATTTGTGTTTGTTGATCTTTCATTTTACATCCCTGTTGTGTCCCAGGTGATGTCCCAGGCAGAGGGCCAACAGAAGAACCTGGTCCAGTCCATCGACTCTCTACCCACCAGGGGCCCTCTCTCCTGTCTGGACCAGGACCTGCTGCTGCTCAAAGCCACATCTGCTGCCACACTGAGCTGCCTGGGAGAGTGCCTGAACATCCTCCAGCAGACCCAGAGCCACAGCCAGGCACCACCTCAGTCCAACGCCTCCCCGTGCAACTACGGCGTCCACGGAGCCCCCTCCGGTGAGTCCGCCCCTGGCCCTGTTCCAGTGCTGCTACTGGAGCCCCCGACCCCTCCTTCTCCCCCATCCTTCTTGTCTTTCCAGTCCCCTCCTCCAGAGCCCAGTGCCAGCAGCAAGGGCCAGCTGGGGGTGCTGGACTGTGGCTCTTGTCCCTGCCTGATGGCTTCCATGAACTTCAATGTTTGTAGTAAATGTTGTTGAATGTTGCATTTGTGTGTTAATTGTTTAATTTTAGTTCGTTTTTTGTCATAGTCCGTAGTGTTGTCGTGTGCTGTTTTCAGTTCATTATTGTGTCGTCTCTTCAATGTCTCCAACTGCATTGAAATGCCAATTGTTCCTCAAAAATGGTTGTGCCAAGTACAAGCATGAGTGTGGAGTATGAAGATGATTTTACTGTCAATATTGTTTACAGAATCGTTGAAAGCATTTCAGACTGTTTCGCTGCATGCATGTCAGAAAAAAATGTGTGAATGAGTAAACCTAAATATAATGACTAATACTATGCACTTTTAAATCTCCTCAAAGGATTAAGTCTTTGCCAAAGGAATCCACACTGGTGCCTAAAATGTCAGACCTCTGCCATGTTTAACCCTCTCTGTGCCAGATCACTATGGATCCAATAAAGTTGTTTCGATTTAAACCATTTGAAGCCTGAGGGTGGTTCTATTGGCTTAATACCAAGGATTAGGCTTCGGGAAAATCGCCTAAAGGTGGAAGGTAGATCCCAAACACAGGACAAGAATGGACTGTGAAGATAATTTTCATTCCATCAAACGTTGTGGACTAATCCTATATTTTCCAAGTGTTTCTAATCCATTTACGGTCTCCAAGACGCTCTAGAACAACAACATAAATGGTTTCACCAGGAAAAAGGAGATGTTTTTAAGCAATACTCCACTCAAACACCAAACACTCACTGCCTAATGTGTCGCTGGCTCCCTTTGTGGAAGACGGCAGATGGAGTCAGTTTGGATTCACAGCAGTTACAATACATCCTGATGACCACCCATAAGTTAATGCAAAAAATTTGTCATTTTGCCCACAGAAATGTCTCAACCCGCCTGCAGCATACTCCACTTCTCTGCTGTTGACAAAACAATCACTGCAAGGTCCGAATAGTAGCTTTCTGGACCTGACATAGAAATGTAGATGTTCAAATTGGACTAAATGGTGATTAAGACACTTCTGTGTCACCTGTGGCAGCCGAGACATCTACAGTAAATGAAATTATTCAAATGTTTGTCAAAGTGGAGGTTTTCCAGGAGAATCTGGGGCAGACCCAGCAGATTCTGAAGGTCACATGTCCCATCTTGCTCGGGAACGCCTTGGGTTCCCCTCCTGGGAGTACACAGGCTAGGAAGAAATACATATCGACTTCTTAGCTTAACCTGATTCCCAAATCTGGACAAGCAAGAGGAAACTGGACGGATAGTTTGGACGAATTATTTTGTTGTGACGTCTTGGTCCCTGTTGGAATCCATCGTATCTGCTGTGAATCCAAACTAACAACAACTGCCATCTTTTGAACCTTACAGGTGCATGTTTTTGTTGGAGTATTTGAGTCAAGAAGTTGTGGTCCACCTCCATTTATGACTTTTGGAAGGTCTTTTGGGTACTGGGTTTGGGAAAGGTGCCGGATCCCCGCCAATCTGCCGGTCCTCACAGTTTGTTGGTCTTCTCTTTGCGCCAACAGTCACGCTGCCCTGTACCTGTTCGTCAGACAGGGGGTGGTGTGGAGTGGGACCACCGGGCCGCAAGTACAAACCTCTTTCCTTCCGCTGCCTGGCTGATAAGTCCTGTGGGGGTCCAGCTGCTCCCCGCTTCCGGCATGTACCCCCCACACCTCAGTGAGGAGTTTTTTGTTAGGATCCTCGGTTTTGCCGAGTGATGGGTAGTGCGCGCTCACCGGCATGAGCAGCATCCAGATTCGATGCAGCTGATAAAGGGAGTGGCTGGCTGGTCGGTTGGTTGGTTGAATGGTTTTGTTACGCCCACACAGGAAAGCTTTGCCACTGCATGGGCAAGATAACTCTTTGGTAGAGAGCCGAGCATGAGGTCGGACTGAGTTTGGCTGGCACGTTAGTCCCTCCAGGCTCCTATTACTACAAAACCAGAGCAGCTTGTCTGAGTCGGCTCTAGGAATTGCAAAGATGCTGAAGGAAGTCGAAGGATCTCTGTAAACTTCCACCAAAAACCTGCCAGTCACAAACCAGACAGCATCTTATCAGCTGATCACGGAGGATCTTTGCTGCTCGCTCTTGCTCCTCTCTCTCACTGCCATAAAGAGCTTGAAGCCCAACCCTCTGTCTCTCTCACCCCACACGCAGAACATTTTCCTTTAAGGAAATTAAAATCCATAAAGGAAATTTACTTTGCAAACTACCCGCCCTTTGCAGAGAGATAGAAACAGAAGGTAGATTTTCTTTCGACAAAAAAATAGGACAGGAAGAAAGTGTAGAGAATGAGTTGGATGTGAATCGATGTCACAGCCCAGAAATGGAAGGTAAAGCCATTGGAAACTACTGCATGAATGTTTGTTTCTCCACTGTTTGACCTGCGACAGCCTTTTGATTCACCTGCATGCTTCGATCCAATGGCCCAGACTCCCCCTCTGCTCACCGAGCGTTTCTACTTCTGGTGCTTCACTGTGACATCTCAGACTATTGTGTTTGTAAACCAGCTGCCTATAAACACAGGAACCATTTCCAGAAATGTTTCCCCTTGAACTCTCTGGATCCTATTAACCCCCAAATGGCTTGAGAATAACCTTTTCAAAAAATGTAATTTTCACTTTATTTACAACTCACTCACTTTTCTCTGCTTCGGGCAGAGCCACAGAGTACACTTTACAGGTTCCTGTCAGTCGAGCTGTCAGTTGACCAAAGCAGAGGCCCGGCCTGAGGGCTATCTCAGCTCATTTTGTCGAGACAGACTCGCCTCGGGCTCTCCAGCATGTCGACCTGTGTCAGCACAGCGTGCTTCTCACTAATGGATATCAAAGAACGGCCTCTTGGTGCATTAGACTTTTAACCCAATTTGAGCGTTGGAGAGGAGGAAGGCTTGTGGTACCGCTCCATTAACAGGACTTAGAAATGTGATCTACTGCTGTGATGTATATAAGAAGCTTTTTAGATGAGGAATCTTGTAGCCTGGTTATAGTTTCTCTCATGTGAATGACAGTTGATTATATTATCTTTAGACGAGCTTCTGATGAGTCCGTTCGTACAGGAGATGTAAAATAGAATCAGTGCAGTAGGTCTGCATTGAATCCAGCCTTAGTGAAGCACAATGTCAGAAGGCTGTCAGAGACGTATTTGATGTCTGTTTTTGAGGTTGTAGTGTTGTTAAGATATCCAGTCAGGAGCTTCTTAGTCAGTGGTGGTTCCTCTGAGATAATGCACTTTTCTTGTGTTTGGCACGAGACTTTGCATTACATCATCCTGTAACTGAATGATACTGTATGAGCGAAAGCAACATTACAATGTTGGTTCCAGCGCATGTCTTTATATCTGCTGCGTGCAGGTCTGATTCCGGCCTTGGGACCTTCGTTGCATGTCATACCGCTTTCTCTATCCTTGCCTTTGCCTTCATTTCCAGTATTTCCAGTATTTCCAGTATGACAAAGACGAAAAATTTCCCCAATTGTTTTTTTTGAAAAATCTAATTATCTGCATATATCAGTAAGGTAAATGTATGTAAAAACACATGTAAAATATTCGTTCATAGCTGAATCAATTGCAATAATTTTGGTGATCTATCTACTTTATAGACCCTTTAACTCTAATGCTGAACATGACAACCAACTGCTTAACATAGCATGTTAGCATTGTCATTGTGAGCATGTTAGCATGCTGACATTAGCATATATAGCTCAAAGAGGAACAGTTGTCAGATGTAACCCCCACACATTGACTGAAAGGCGTCTTAAAGAATACTTCACCTGTAAATTATCATTTGTTAATTAATTATTGAGCATTTGACTGGATAAATGAGACTTGGATTATACTGCACGAGTTGTGTCAGAATTTGTAAATTGATGTTTTGATATAGTTTTACTGTGGTTACTTCAATTCATCAAGCATTTCCTCAGTTTTTGGATTGGATGTTGCTTAACAATGTAAACTGTGGCCTCAAAAAAGTTGAATCATCACCTCTGACAGTCCATCCGCTGTAGGTGAAGACAGTAGAGGTTGAGTACTCTCAGATGATGTATTGATTTTTATAATAGCTATATAATAACTGGCATGAAAGAGTTTCAAGGCTCAGTTACAGGACGAGACGGACTGCACAGAAAGTAGATTTATAATATTTCTGCAGAACATTTTATTATTTGTGGCTCGGAGTCAAAATGAATCAGCATTTCCGTCGTGTCTGACCTTAGCTGACTCAATACAAAACACACACGCACACACACACACAATTTCCTGATGTCTGGTCTCAGTCAATAACAGAGCCTCGGTTCAGTATCATTTATGAGAACCTTGATATTAAATGTCAGAAATGAAGATACAGAGTGTGATAGGAGTTGTCTCCCTCGTCTCTCTTTCACGCTTACGATCAATTTCATCCAACACAAAATCAAGCATCGGTACCACAGACTGTATAAAAGAAGTGGATGTAGCCATCTTTTTGTTTGAGGACCATGATTTACGTCATATTGGCATGCTTACAAAATGAACAGTCACTTCCTTTGAGTGTATTTTAGTAAAAATGAACATTAAGAGGACATTTTTATGCGAACAAAATGCTGCAGTTAAGATTAATGAACAAAAAACCCAATATGAAAGGGTCAAATTTCCAAGACGCAAACAGACAACACCCAGAAACAAGTTTTTAGTGATTTAAATGCACTAAATGCTACTAAATTAACACCATCCTGTGTTGAAGAAAACGTAAAACTAACAATTAAGGCCATAAACTCATTAGGAAAATGTTTACTGAGAAAATAAATCAAGTAAGAAGTAAGGTCTTTTTCTCATAGACTTTTATACAATCAGACTTCATTTTACAACTAGTTGAGTCGCCCCCTGCTGGTCGTTAGAAAGAATGCAGGATATGCTTCACTTTCCCAGCCTGGAGGCTACATCCACTAATTCTTTAGTCTTATGATTATTCACACAAATCAACAGGACAGATCAGACAGCAGAACCTCTCATGTGTCTCCTCCTCACTGTTGTTAACTAACCCTGTCGTCTTTCAGATGGTGTTCCTGTGTGGACTGTACCAAAGTCGCCCTCAGGGGAGCAGCTGAAGAACGGAGGTCTGACTCCTCTACGATCAGCCGAGCCCTCTCCGGCCTTCAGGAAAAGGAGTCTGTCCCATGGTGCTGAGGTAAGGAACACGACGTCTTTCTATAAAACATCACCTCCGTCTTGCTCTTTCTTCTTCCCTTGTTGCCTCGCTGTGGCACAGATTTCATTTTATTGTGTCTCAGACGTGGGACCCAGACCACTGTGGGGCTGCAAAATTAATCTCCGAGATATTGAAAGTGAAATATTGTCCTCTGTGGTTTCTTGCTGGGAGTGCTTTGACAGGTTTCAGTACAGGAGGTTGTCAAGACGAGGATTAATTGGATGGTTGTGGAGAAAATAACTTAACATTTAGTCGTCTGGTGCTTTTGTCCATAAAAGGGGACATGGAGGTTTGATTTGTGGTGGTTTTCCTTCTTCCTATAGTGGTTATTTTGTTACAGACAAGAAACCTGTAAAGAAAGCATGAGTGAAGGCTCGAATTGGACATGACATTCATATAGTGCGTGTTAGAGCTTGTGTGTTCGTGTGGAGATTGTCTTGATTTTGGATATTGTAATATTTCATGTGCGTTTTCTTTTCTTGGTTTTAAAGGTTTCATTATTAGAGTAAAGTCATGTCATTTTCTGAACTTACCAGACCGTTGTAGCTGTTCTACTATTTACCCTTTCGAACGTATTATTAAATCCATTATATCCTCATTACCGATGATTATTTATCAAAAATCTCACTGTGTAAATATTTTGTGAAAACACCTGAATGATCCTTAAATATCAATATCGAGGTATTTGTTTGAACACTGCGTAAAGTTTGATTTCCCCCATATCACTCATCCACAGCCAACACCATCTGAACGAGTCTTTAAGTGAGTAATGTTACAGAGAGTTGAGATTTTTAATATTTTATGTTTTATATTTAAACTAAAACTGCAAATGAACACAGACAAGTCATTCGAATCATGTCTTCAACAAGTCTTTAACTTGAGACTTTTTTCTGTTCATACGTTACTTTTGGCTATAATACAAAAGGCAAAAAAAATAAAAAATTCAACAAACAATATCTAAACATGGACATACTGTAATTTGAAAGCCTTAAGGGCAGCTCAAGTATTTAAAGTTACTTAAAGCCCTTGAAGCCAATAAAAGATAGAAAGAATTAAATATTCAATGCAATGCTTGCCTTAAATGCTTTACCATTTTATAAATTCACATCTAAAAATAGACTGTGACTGATTACTCATCTTTTCAAGGCCCTGCAAGTTGATTTTTATACCGCAGTTTTGTGAATTAAAAGAAAAAGTCTACTTGCAAGAAAGGAATAGGTGTGAAAAATGTGAATGAAAGAAACCGCTCTTTCATCCAGGAAGTGAATCTGTGGCATGACGACTGGAGGCAGTTGGTTTTCTGGATTTCTCGCCCCACTCTCTGTTCATCCTCTCATGTTTGCCCTTGTTGCCCAGCAAGGGAAGCACTCATTGCTTCTGAAAGTTTTAACAGAGCTGCTGTCGAATAAGTGGGTCACACAGTATAGAGCTGGAACTGAGCCGATCCCAGGAGGAGGGTTCATGAATTCCTCCCCGCCTGCCTGCTGCTGTCTGACTGTCCGGACCTCCCTGTATCAGTGAGGTCAGCTGACACTGACGTAAATGTGTGTGAGGCTTAGAGAGCTTTGCTTTCTGTCCCAAACGGAAAGCAGACGTCTTAATAATGTTGTTAAAATTCTGATTTGAACCTGGACTTGAAAGAACAGTATTAGCCCTGAAGGAAAGAATCTGATCTTGTTCTATTTTGGTGGCATGTTTTCCTTGTTCCCATGGATACCTTGGAAACTTGGATTGTTTGAACTTACAGTACAGTCTAATTACAGCAGAGACAGTAGATTTTCAAAAACACCAGCAGTAAATGTTGAGAATCAGAAAGGTCAGGCCAACATCTCTCACACTCACATTTAATCCTCCATACACACCAAAGTGTATTAAGAAAACAGCTAATTATGAGTGTAGGGAATCATGATTTAGTTGAAGAATGTGGGCAGGCTGAGAGGAAGAGGGTCCCAAAAGGTTAATTGTAACACATAGATGATCATATAATTTTTTTGTTTTTAATGGCTTATTTTTCTTTTCAACATAGTAACTCCACAGTAATCAGTAACTTTATTTATATAGAATGTGCTTCACTAAGGAATAAGGCAACTGACATAAAGAAGGAGACATAAAATAGCTGCTGGTGTTGCTTACCACCACTCTCACAGTCATAGAATGTTTTATCATATAGAATGTTCCATAGAATGTTCCATCGTATAGAATATAGAATGTTCTGTTGTATAGTATGTTCTATAGAATGTTCTATCATATAGAATGTTCTGTAGAACGTTCTATCATGTAGAATATTCAGTGGAATGTTCTATTATATAGAGTGTTCTCGAGAATGTTCTATCATATAGGATATTCTATAAATGTTTTATCATGTACATTTTTTTTATCATACAGAATATTCTAGAGAATGTTCTAAATTATAGAACGTTCTTTCATGTTCTACCATTTAGAATGTTTTATAGAATTTTGTATCATACAGAATTGTTCTATCATATAAATTGTTTTATAGAATGTTCCATCAGATAGAATGTTCTATAGAATGCTCTATCATAGAACATTCCATAAAATGTTGTATAGAATGTTCTATCACAGAACATTCCATAAACTTTTGTATAGAATGTTGTATCACATAAAATGTTGTATAGAATGTTGTATCACATAGAATGTTCTATAGAATGTTCTATCATATAGAATCTTCAGTAAGTAACAAAGTAACGAAGTCAGTTAAACTGCTACAGTATGGAACTTTGCCAGTAGAGGTTGCTATAGCAACAGAATGTTCCGCTAAAAAAACCTATTACCAGAGTCAGATCAGTGAAGGCAGCACACAGACTGTTTCCTTGACAGGCGTGTAAACATGGGGTCACTTCCTTGTAACACCTCTGTCACATGACTCACATTGATCCTTTCGTCATCCTATAATTCAAACATATCACAATAATGGAATCCTCAGCTTTGAATAACAAGAAGAAGATTAACGGGGCAAGTGTCATCTCGGCAGCATCTACTGCCACAGCCGCTCATAAGAGCCCTGTGTCAAATGTTAAACTGGCGTGATTACTTGTCATAAGTCTCTGTTGTTAAACGTTAAGGGAACTGCCTGTTAAACACTCAGATCTCATAATGGGCTGACACTCGTTTAAATCTCACCACAGAACAAGGTACCGGGGCCAGGGAGGGACATTTTACCCTTCATGTGAGCAGTGAAGCAGCACCCTGTCTAACCACCACCAGGGACTTAACTGTGCCGGCAGCCGTCTAATCTCGAGGCACAGAGATGTAATCTGTCATGTTAATGATCGTTTTCTATTGACATATGAGTGTAAAAAGGGTATTATGCCGTGGCAGTGTCAACCCATTTAGAGCTAATTGCCAAGCTGTTCAACATACTTCATGGTGCACAATTAAGAGCAGAGAATGGAGGGCGGATCATAATGGTGATTTGGCACCTTTAAAGACATTTCAGACAGTATTATGGCAGTTATGATTCAGGGGGCCTGAGCCAACCATCTGCACTGATTCCTGCCGCTGTCGGTACGTCTCTGCACATTAAAATGTGCTATTAGCACGGTGTGCTCCGGTAAAGAGCAATGCCAAGGCATAAATTAAGATAAATGCATTTAGGAAACTATAAAAGTGAGCATCTGTGACTTGCATGATTTGATCATATTTTCTAAGGAGACCCATGAGGGACATTCAGGACCCCGAGACACATTCACACCAGCTGCCAAAACAATAAGACTAAACTAGTAAATTAAGCTGTTTTCCCCACAAATGATCATTTTACAGAAGAACTAAGGCTGCGATTAAAAACATCTTTACATTGACAGTGGAAAAATGACCCTGTAAGGTCAAGGGTGGTGCTTGTCTTAAAGACCCCACTGAGAATCGCCATCCACTCAGTGTTTTATCATCTTTCAGCTCATAATTTTGTTTTTTACGACCCAAAACTTTACTGCTTTGAATAACTGTCATTGCTCTCATCAATCCATTTCTAGCTACTTATTGCCCAGAGCAAAACGCAGCTCAAAGTCGGCAGCTACCTGGTGAAGAAAGTGGAATACTTGGCAAATAAAGTGACAGATATTTCCCTCAGAGTTGGTGGAGACCAAAATAGAGTGTTGAGTGTAAATTACACAGATTATGTCAAAGGTTTATTTTCACTTCTTACTTATTTTAGATTTGGTTTGTTCGGAACTATGAAATATTAAATCATCCATCCTTGCTCACTTCAGCTTTTCTTACCCTCAGGTGTGAATGAACAGCAGATTATAAAGCTCTTTCTGGAGTGCAAAAAGGTGAATAATTGGTTACCATATCAGTTTCATCCTTGAGAAGCAGGTAATTGTAGGTTATCAGTGTAATCCATGTTGTGCACTCCCATTTAGGAGTGAATAATATTTCAATGTTGTGCTTTTTAGCTTGCTCTGCTGCCCAAGAATACATATATATACAGAACTAATCCCTTTTTTTGTTAATTTTTGAAACTTTAGTTTAGTTTTCCTTGCAAAGTAGGAAGAAAAGAAAAGCAGACATCTCATTTTCCGGTGACACATTTAAACTCAGACTTTTTAGCCGCACCCCGTCACTGCTCTGTACCATTCTGCACTTCCCTCCTGCCTTCTTCTCGGCTCAGCCCTGCGGCTTGAACCAGATTTCATTAGAGCCTTCAAAGATGTTCTGTCTGGCGTTTGAAGACGAAGGGCAGAGAGACGGAGGAGATGCGGGGCAGATTGCCAAGGTGTACTGGACCCACTTGACACTTGACGTTTATTCATCTTTTAATGAGACTCGGCACCGTTGTCCACATGACGAGTCCCTGTCCAGCCGCAGTGATGGGGAGTTTTGTCTCAGCGTGAAGGAGATGGGAAGGTTGATTGTGTCAAACCTGTTCATACTAAGCCTGGTGTTTAGATGATGGAGGATAGAGATCGTGTGGGATGATAATATATGTAATGTGCATGGTTTGGCCCGGTAAAGTTGGCAGAATGCACATAAAGTTAACAGCAAAATGCTTTGGATGACTGAATCAGGAGGTTTCTGATTAAGAAAGTTTTAGAAATGGTATTTGATTTGTGTTCTTAGGATGCCGCCAACAATAGAAGCAAGAGAAAGCACTTGCTTTATTAAAATAAATGTTGTTTTTTAGCTCAGATTTCAGTATTCATGGGTCAGATGGATGGACAGGTTTCCTGCTCTGCTCCTGATCTAATCTCCAATTTCTAACCTTGGTCGTTTGCCAGTTTACCATTCTCCCTGTAATCTCCTGAGTGGTCTTGAGTGCAAGGAAGAAAACACATTACCCCAGAATAATAAAGGTTTGCTGTTTGAATTATGTAGCACCACAGCGGTGTTTGATATTCAGTCCTGGTACGCAGAACGGCGAGAGCGAGCACGAGGCCTCTGCGTGACTGTGGGGAAAATGCAGGAAAAATTGCTAGCGCTTGCAGAAATCAGCTTGGTTTATGCATTTGCAACAGCACCAGTGCGCTGCTCCCTTGCCACATATTAGACCTGTCCACTGAATTACTGTGGATATAAGCTGCTGCAGGAGAACAGGAAGCTAATGGCAGAGCTGCAGTCAGGGCTGCAGGAACAGAGCCGGAGAGGACGTCTGTGTACCTGGTGTTTATTTCTGATGTTACAGGTAGATTTAATTAGATTGTTGCTCTTTTTGAATGTATTTCTATTACAAAAACTATATAAAAAGAGTTGAAAATCCTCCATAAAGACATAAAGAGGAAAAATAATGTAAGTTAAAGCAAAATGAGGCGATTTATTATTCTTTTCTGAATGCCAATACACAAGAAAAAGACAATTTGCTGAGTTTTTAATTGGTTGGATGGTTTTATTCCTGATATGCAGGTTTACCTGTTCAAGATAGATTTTATTAGATTTTTGCACAATTTTTTTTCCTAGTACAAAAACTATAGAAGAGAAAAGCTGAAAATCCTCCATAAAGACACAAAGACAAAAAAATAAATCTAATTTATAGCAAAATGAGACAGAAATATAGTTACAGATAGGTGGTCACAGTGTTAAACAAAAAGAAACAACCCTCCCTTCCCCCACAAAGAAATAATCAAATAAATACATAAAGAAAAGTACGAAAATATAGATTAATTCATGATATCGAGGCTATTAAAGATATCGATTTTTTATTTAAAAAAAAAATTCTATGACAAAAATGTATCATTTACAAAACAAGACAATGCATGCACTTTAATGCACTGTGCTTTTCTGTATTCATATGTTTAGTTATGTTGTTTTTATGTTATTATCTTCGTATTTTTATCCTTTATTGTATTGGGTTTGGAAGAACAGCTTTTTTTCTGCATGCAAACAAACAAGAAAAAGACACGTAAGTCTTAAATCTTTCCAGCAGATGGTTTAATTTCCTTTTCCTCTTCTGTCTTTTGTGCATTTTCAGCTAAAACCTCTCCTCCTCTCTGAGGTATTATGTGGTCTGTGTACCAGCAGAGGGCAGCACAGTCTTCTTCTCTGAGATTCAGTATGTTAGTCTGCTGCACTGCCAGAGGGACGTTACACTGGAACACAAGACTGTTTGTAATACCTTAAAAAATAGTGTCAATGACATCACTGTCTAATAATCTTTGTATTTTTAGTTACATGTATGTCTGCTGGTCAACTTGCAACATGCAGTGGAATAATCCACTTATTTAAAACTAAATTAATATTTTTCTTTTGCTGCTAAACTGGCTCACCGCAGCCAGCCGAAGTAATAAAAAGTGATTGCATGACGGCGCCTCAAGTCTTATTAACAGGCATAAAGGTCCCGTCGGTCCCGGAGAGAAAACATCAAAGAGCAGCGTGTTCTCAGGTCTCAGCTCAGTGTGGAAAACATCAACCCATGACTCACTCTGTAATCCACTCTCTTTATTGAACTCCAGATTTAGATTAGGAAACGGGAAATGTCATATGCCTGCTGGAGAAATACTTTCTCCTTTGTCTCTCTCACCACTTTTATAAGCCCTCTGATGCATGAAATGTTACATAAACATGAGAAAAAAGTGCTTAATATGCTTTTATCACCTAAGACTGCTTAAATAATGACATTCTGTAAAAGTTTTTATACAGCTCTGTAAAAACAAGTAAAAAGAACATTTTTTTTACTATATAAACTACTAATAACATTCCTCCCAAATTCGAAATAAAAAATATTGTCATTTTGAGCATTTATATGCAGACAATGAAAACTATAGTGTTTTCAAACCTCAAATAATGCATAGAAAACAAGTCCAGAAATCAATATTTGGTGACAAAGCTCAATTCTCTCCCATAAAAAGTCCCATAAAATCTACATTGTCCCATTTAATTCCATTTTGGCTTCACTTGCATGTTTTTAATCAAATGTATGTTACATAATCCACTCTGACCCAATCTAACCTATAACCTCGGCTTTTAAAATAGAAACATTTAATCTGAACGGGACGTCATAAATTCTTCTGATTTCCAGTAATAGAATTTTATAATCCACATAATGCAATACAGTTACAAAACGTCGGAAATGATCAAATATGACTAATAAAAAAATGGATCCAAACAGATGCACCCTGGTTCCTTTAAACAATTCAGTTCAGTTCTATATCTGCACGTAGCTGCTATGTGGAAATAATAATTTCCACATAATAATAATAATAATAATCACTAATTCTGTTACATCTAAACTGGCTTTAATGATAAAAAATTGTAAGTTTACTTGCCTGAGATCTAAATATGGAACATTGGAGCCCTCTTAATGTATCATGACCCTCAGTGTCACATAACCATCAAACAAAGTAAGTGAATATCTGATTACCTGAACATGTATGGGATGAATTAACTCTCATTTAAAAGTAGAAGACCCCCTTTTCACAACTTAACAGTTAAACTTTGATTTTGTCGAACTATCTTTTATAAAAATTGAGATAAGGTATTTGTTGCCGTATGAAAATTGAGGGTTTTAGATTCCTTGGACTGTTGGTGCTATAGAGGAGCTGAAAGAGGCACGCAGGACCGTAAATAAACATTATATGTTTTGAATTTTCACGGAAAACCTGTCATGATCCCATCCATAGAAATCGCTCCACAGTCCACACTGTTTTAGGCAACCAAGAAATTCTCAGTTTTTAAATTAAGTTACAAACTGTTGGCAACATAAAGCAGCTAATATATGTTAAATGCTTCAAAAAGATGATATTAACAGTGTCAAATAATTTCTCTTTAACTTTACACAGGTTATTTTTTACTTTTAAACTTTTAGTTTGCTGTTGACTGAAGTTCACCTCAGCGTACGGATTTGACTTGAGACAGCACAGTCTTCCTGTTTAGTGCTGATGTGCTGATGTGGTTCCAGTTGAACTGCTCCACCTATAACTTATCTGGCGTCAGGATGACTCACCACAGAGTGTAGTAATCAGTGTCTGTTACTGTTGTGTAAGCGTGTGTTCCTCACTCTGCGTCTGCACCGGCTGCATTTCACGTCCTCTCGTTAGATGCTGCGCTGATGAAACTGCTCGTTATAATTTATACATGAGTCTCTGAAACTCAGCAGCTCGTTTTTTTTTTAAAGAAAAGGAGGTGGGAGAGATTTGGGAGGTCTGATTCTGGCACAGTGTTGTTTCCCTTTTCATTGACAGTGCTGCAGCTCTGAGCCTGTGCTTTATTTTTGGCAGTTGTGTGTCTTGTTGTGCTGCATCTGGGTCACATCCCACTTTTATTTATTTTCCTCCAAGCATGCACCTCCTGATTTTCTATACCTGAGAAAAGACTTTCCCACTCTGTCCGTCATTTTTTACTGTAACTCTGGCGTTTTTTTATGCTTTTATAGGTACAGTATACACAGGAAACCCTAGGCTGATTTAGCTTTTTTTCAATGGCCTTAAATACTAAAATAGCTTATTTTTACTCTGTATTGAGTCTGATCTATTCACAAAATATTGTGCAGCCTAACAAGACACCTGTAACCATCTAAATGCCCTTAAAGAATGTAAGTGGCATACATATGTAAATAAAGGTCTGTTAGTCCTACGTTAACAGCCGCAATTCCTCCCCTCCCCAACAAAAAGCTCTAAAACGTCCCATGCAGGAGTTTCTGTTCTACTTCTGCCTCGATCGGTTAGTTTGTTTTTATTAGTGTGACTCTGATGAATCCAGATTAAACCTTTAAAACACCAAAGTCAGAACCTTTTCCATGCCGGCAGTGAAGTAGTTATGAGGGTGAAAGTGAAAGTTATGTAAAAACGTATGTGATTCACTAAACATGAGCCATGGAAGTTGCGTAAAAAACTGAAGTTATGTTAAAAATCTTTAACTTTTTGTTTTCACACGGGACACAAACCACCTGCATCACCGTCAACACTACTACTGACAGTCACGTAGTGTTCAGGTTTCATATCTAAGTGTACTGGCCCTTTAAGAGTTAAATTTAGACTTGAAGCAGGTGGAAAAAACACAGCAGGGAGCAACCAATTAAAATCTACTTTCCTCAGAGTTGACACAAAAATTTTTTAATTTGCAAATCACAACCTGCCTCCCTGCACTGGTGACGACTTATAATTCAGGTTGCCATTTTACCTTTTTTTTCTTCTTCTCATGTCTGTGCCCAAAGGAGGAGAAATCCACTTTACTGTAACATACACACTTCAAAGGTAGAGCTGGAGAGAGATGACACTTCAGAGAGAAAACCTTTTCATAGAAAAGGAGGTTCACGAGTCGAGTCTCATACGACTGCACTGTATCCCCCCAGTTCTCAGACGGTGTTTTGACAACAAAAAGAGAAGGTGGAAGTGATGATGATAGGGAGTGAAGAGGACGGCCGGTGATGGAGGACAAGCCCTCAAAGTTTAGCCCGTTCAAACCGGGAAGGAGAGGGAGTCTTTGAAGAAGACTTGCCCTATCTAAGCCTTCTGTAGACGCCCACACTCTCCCCTGATGACTTGCCAGAGAGAGAGAGAGAGAGAGAGAGAGAGGTAGACAGCCAAGAAAAAGAAACTGAATTCAGAGGAAAAAAGAGAAACAGGAAGCAGGAGGAGGAGGGGAAGGAACCCGTGTGAATGGATGAGGAGACAGCTGAGGAGAAAGATGATGATGATGAAACAGAATAGCGGATGGCATGAATGAGGAGCTGAGGAGGGGAAGGGAGGGTGAATGGAAGAAACAATGACGGAGATGACAGCGCGAGGGCGGAGGAGGAGAGAGGAAGAATGAATCAAACATGAGACTGGAGTCAATTAAAAAGGAGGACTGTCAGGCTGGAACGGATTTGGAGAAGAAGACGGTTACAGAGAGGCGGAAATGGAGGGAGAGAGTGAGATGGAGGAGTGAGGAGAAGTGTTTTAGAGTCACACAGCTGCCTCATGAGTTCCCCCCAAAAAGAAAGAGGTGACTACTGTAGGTTTCCACTGTCAGACTGGTGGTAATTAAGCCAGCTGATACTCCTACATGCACTAGATTCAAGCAGGAGGAGTGGATGGAGGAATAGGAGCAGGGAGAGAGGTGTAGAAATGGAAAGAGATGGAGGGAAACACACCAGAGGGATGGTGGGAGGATGCAGAGGGGAAACGTCACTGGGACTTTCCCTGAGCTCTTTCCCCCTCCTCCCTGTTTTTTTTTTTTTTTTCTTTTCAGAGCGGGTGGTGGGCAGAGACTCTCTCTCTCTCTGCAAGTCACGCACAGCAGCTCACCACCTCAACTCAGCCACACTGCACGTCTCTCTAACGAGACCCAGGACTCCTGTAGGAGAGCTGCTGCTCACTCAGTCAGCAAAAGGACGAAGAGCGCCTGTTTTGACGGTGCCCATCAGAGCTTTAAACTCTTCAGAAGATACAGATTTTGACAGGTTTTCCTTTGAGAGTACGCCTCTTTAATTGGATTTTCACACTGTCCTCGTCCCGGCTGCAGAGACACAAACTTCTCCCTCTTTGGCTGGATAGCTCGTTGTTCACCTGAGGCAGTCTGACTTTTACCTGTTTGGAGATGAGATCCAGTTTTATGCAGGTCAAGCCTGTAGCGACACAGCAATGCAGCGTGAGTGTTTACAAGCTGTTGTCGGTGTTTTGCATGTTGCTGTTGGTGATTGCAGCTGTTTTGGATGTGGGGTGAATAGTGTAGTTGCAGCCTGAGGGGTTATACAGCGTTCACTCGGTACATTTCAGCAGTAAACATCCCTGATCTGAAACGGGAAAGCACAGTTTCCATCCAACACTGAGAGTCTTTGTTGACTTCATAAATTATAGAACAAACTGGCCAGCAGGGCTCTCCTGGTAAACATTTACACTTATGGCATTTTAAAAAGTTTTTCAAATGTTTTTTCAATTGAAATAAGGTTAAATAGCAAGTATTTTACCCCTCTCATGGAGGAAATGTCTCACTGAGATTATTGAATAAATCTTAAAGCTTACATTTGCTGCGTAAAGAGATGCTTTATACATCACTTATAAGCTGTTAATAAAAGTTTATTAAAAATCTGAGATCTCTATCAGGCCTTTATCCTTTCTGTTCAGTAATAATATATTATAATAATATATATATGCAGTAGTGGAACCTACCAGTCCATCTATATAAGGACCGTATTTACTACATAGAATAAGTTGTTCAGGTCATAAGGTCAAACTCTCCAAACATGTTGTTATAAATGGCTTACAGCTGATATTTAAAGCCTAGTAATGTGATGATTTATTAAATGTTTATCAAACGATTAATGTAGTTGCAACATAAAGAATCTTTTTAAATCTTGCCTCAGTAAAAAGTAGTACTGATTAAAGTAAAGCCCACAGTATCTGCTAGGTTCAATCTGTCAGAAAGTCTGTTTTGTTTTTGCTGCTGTGAATGCTTAAATGAACTCTGGTCTGCTAAAAAACAGGGTCTCAGTTTGCTTCCAAGTGCCCCAGAGTTCAGTTAGCTGCAGGTGGGAACACAGTCCAAAAAGAAGGAAGGAAGCGAACCAAAACACAGAGCAGTCTGGGTTGAATTTTGGCAGAAATTTGAGAATCAACAGCAGGAAAGGAAGTAGCAGGCTTGATAAATGTCTCGTGGACAGACGTGGTCTCATGATGAAGTAAAGTTTCTTATTGAAATATAGTCAGACGACCACATAACACAGTTGCTTGTGGCTACACACAAAAACAAACAAAGTCTTCAATTGATTCATCGACAGAATGGCGGCTAATGGATTTAATGGCACAGCGGATCAATGCCACATAAAAGTAAAACAGCCAATAATACTTCAAAGTCCAAGACTTGTTCTTTCCTTCACATATTCTGTCCAACAGAAGAAGGACGGCATCAACAGCGTGACACGTGTTTACAATGTGAAAGCAAACTCTGAATCACAAAGTTCACCAGATTTTATATGTAAAAGCTCCTCAAGAGTCGCTGGGTTTTATAGTCCCAAGAACAACTTTTACAGTAACTAAAAGCTTCTTTCAGCTGATGTTGTAAAGAAAGACCCGCTAGCTTTCAGCTAACACTTAAACACCCTTATGAAGATGTGAACACCACTGTGCATTGTACCATTTTTATAACCAGAGCTTTGTCTGTGGATACACATCACAAGTTCTCATAGTACGAGCAGTGAAAGTTCAACACAGCGCTGACATCCTGCAGGCAGAGCAGAGGGTGGTCTATCATGGATTTAGCTGGGATGGAGATTGTTATGGTTTAGTTTTTCTACTTTTATATGATAGTACAGCTGAAGGTTAGAGAGGGAAGTGGGGAAAGAGAGCGGAGGCCGTGCAGCAGAGGGCTGCAGGTCGAAGCTGCAGTTAGTGTGCAGGATCATCCAGGTGAGCTACATGTGGGGCCCACTAGGATTTCATTGATACTGTACCTCCACAGTGCTGTGTAGAATGGTCTGGCTG
>CAFUXE010001481.1:675489-704708 GCA_903364295.1 Serranus cabrilla | reverse complement strand
TTTTCCATGACTTTTTTTCAACATTTTGACATTTATTTTTTCCATGACTTTTTTTCAACATTTTGACTTTATTTTTTTTCTTCATGACTTTTTTGCCACATTTTGACTTTTTTTCATGACTGACTTTTTTTCAACATTTTGACTTTTTTTTCTTGACTTTTATTCAACATTTTGACTTTTTTTCTTGACTTTTTTCATCAACATGCATCATCAACATCCTGAGGCCTGTCTGAACGATGTTGTGATGGATCCGATGAACCAGGATGTCACAATATAGAACGTGTGGAAATCACGCTACTCCCTGGCGCCAGTGGTGGGCGCCATGACAACATTTCAATTTTGACGCGTTTATCTGTTCAGGGTTGGGACCTCATCATGCCTGAGAAATTTGGGACAGATTGGACAATGAATGCCAAAGTTATGACAATATCGCAAATATGGCGAAAAACGGCGTAAAACGCCATATTTAATCCAAGATGGCCGACTTCCTGTTCATTTTCGAGTATGGGTCGTTGAGACTTTTTTGTGCGTCTTCCCATGATACAGGTATGTACCAAATTTCGTGTCTCTGGGTGAAACTTTCCTACATTGTGAGGGTCTTTTGAACATTGCTAGGCAACGCCACTGAGCCATTTGGCCACGCCCATTTTTGCGAATATTAAAATACAAAATTTTCACGGGGTATTGATGCATGTGCGAAGTTTCGTGAGTTTTCGAATATGATAAGGCCCCCAAATTAGCGATTCATTAGGGAGAAAAATAAACATTACGATTTCAATAGGGTCCTCACATTCCGTTGATGCTCGGGCCCTAATAATAATAAACGATACAATTCCAATAGGGTCCTCGCCGACCCTTGCGGTCGATGCTCGGACCCTAATAATGTGTAAATAACTGTTAAACAAAACACTAAGTAGGGTAGTAGTCCATCGTTGCACGGGCCAATTGCAGCCCCTAGTTAGGAAATGCATGTATTATATATCATACATTTACAATACATTCGGCTACTGGGTCAAATTGCAGCCCCCCAACCCCCTACCCCAGTAACAAGTGTCTTTTTAGCAACTTTCCACCAATAATCGTTTCAAACATCAGGTTGTTTCTTTGGTTAAAATGTGGAAACTTGTACTATATCTGCAATAAATCTGGAACATTCTGCCAAGTAATCATGCCTGAAATGTGTGAGAGTGTGTTTTAGTTGCTCAGTGTTGCCTGTGCGTGTGTCTCTCAGTATGTGTGTCTGACTGATACTCTCTGACAAATGGAAAGTGCATTAGAGAAGACAGTTTCCCACCTCTGTTTGACCTCAAGACAATTTCTTTTTCTACTCCCAAAGCTTCCCTTTCTTATTCCTTAACTTTCTCTGTCCTCCTTTTCCTCTGATTTCTTCCAAGTATAGAAAGAGCTCAATGTTATCACAGATAGCTACTTATATAGTTTGAAAGCTCTGTGAGAGAGAGAATTCATGTAGGAGAATATGAAGGAGCATAACGGAGAAATAATGTAGTTTTTGGTATGACTAATTTGATTTATTTTCGGCTATTTCAGGGTCGTGGTTTATGCTACGTGAGTGAGTCTGAAAATGGAGTAGTCTTCATTTCTAAGGATTGGTTTTAAAAAGACACACTGGAGGCAACAGACTCATTGAACTCATTTTATCCTAATCATCCTCATAAACCATGTGCATCTTTTTGTGTGTGATATGTTTTATTTGCGTTGGTGACTGCGGGACAAATAATATTTAAATACAGATGGCAGACCGTACAAAATTGGTTTAATCAATCTTAAATTTCAGTATGCAAGGTTGAGAAACTCCATGCCTCCCACTGCTGATATGTTCAATGTGTGACAATCACCCACGCCTCCCTTGTTGTGGTGGCAAAACGGTGGCAGTATTCAATTAATCAAATGTGTCATTGTCTGCGAAGGCTGTTTACACAATCTGCCAGGGGCAATGAATTTCCCTCTGCTTCTCCTGGCAACATGGCATACTAATTCTTAGTGTGTGTGTGTGTGTGTGTGTGTGGGCGCATGTGTGGAGAGTTCAAAAAAGAAGGTAATCAAAATAAAAAATTAAAAAAATAACTGATTACATCAATAAACAGATACACACATAGGTGCTACAGCAATACACAGTAGATGGATAATTAAGCTGTGTTTTCAGGTCACCTTGGTCATTTCAACCTTATTACTGACATTATACACTCTCAAACAAGCATAAGCAATTAATAAAGTCAGGTGTATGAAATTGGGTATAGACAAACAATAATAACATTTAAAAAATCACTATGTATAAAATTCTGCATTGAAATATCTAAAACCAACTATTCTTTCATTATGTAGGTGGTGGTGGTGTCTTCATTATCCCAAATGTTTCCAAAAAAACGACGATCCATTACATTTGGTCATTTGCGTCAATTTCTGCATGCATCAGCATTGTAGTTACATTTTATCCAGTTTTAAGCCACATTTTTACACATACATGTTTTACATCTTCATCAATTTTATACTACATATTTTATTCCTTCGGTTTTCATTTTTCAAGAGGTTTTTAACAGGAGCCAAGAAGTCTCCTCTCCAACACAAATGGACCCAGTGATAGTAAAAAAAATAGCCAAAACACTGAATTACCTCCGTCACGGTTTGGCGGCAAAGGCTCAGAGAGGAGCTGCCACTAACGTTGATGTTCGATGACTAAAATCCTCCATCCTTACCAAAAGAAGCTGGCTGCAGTGACAGCAACTCCCATCATCCAATGGTATCAGCAAACTCTGTCTTTTGTTATTGTTTTAAGAGACCTCTAGTAAAATTACACATTGCGACTTTAAATATATATGTATATTTGTAGATTTATTCAATGATATTTTCTTACTTTTTAGTCAGTTAGGGGGCAATAATTGTGTGCAACTATTTTCTCTGTTTAGAGCAGCCACCATGACCTAATTAAATTCAGAGCTGATCATTATTCAGCAAAGGAAACATTCATTCACATTTACATCAACTAATTCTTTAATTTATATTCCCCCCTGTCGAAATATCTCTCTTAATGCAAAGTTGTACATTTCTTTGCTTTTCCTCCTTCTCCTCTCTTGCCAACCCACAGCCCTGTGTCTTTCCCCGTCTCTTGCCCTCTTAGTGGCGCTCCCACTGTAGTGAATGGCTCTTACGGAGCTCAAATGGGAGATGACTCAATGTGGATTCCCAGAGCTACAGGCATTGTGTGTGTGTGTGTGTGTGTGTGTGTGTGTGCGCGTGTGTGTGCAAAGGTCAGCCATGTCCCTGTGACTCCTGGAATTAATTATTCCATTCAGAATTAGAAGTCAACACTAACCAGTAGTCACTCTCTTTGTCTCCCTGCCCTTCTCTCAGTCACATACAGACTTATAACTGCTCGTCTTTGTCTTTGACAGGAGTCCACCTTGAGCTTAAGTAAAAAATAATAACCACTAGGTTGTTAATATTCCAAATGAAAATCAACGTGACGGACTGCAGCCTGTAACCAACACTGCATAGCTTTTATTATATATCATCCTCACCCAAAAAACGACTTTATAGCTTGACTGTGCAAGCAGCTTATTACAACCCCAATTTACATATGTTGTTTAGCAGTGACCTCTGAAAGATGTAATAATTATGATGGAAACAAATAAGGAAATTGATAAGATAGGGCAGTCAAATAATTAGAAGATAGGGTTAATGACTATATAATCATTTAACTGAAGGGAGAGGAGGTATTTCAAGGCAACATTCCTTTGTAAAGTTTCAGGTCATAAAAGTTAATATTTTACATTGCAAATCTTCTATGAGCTGGCTAGATCTAGATAAGAATGCAGAGCTATTCCAGGACCAACACACATCTGCATAAACACCATACATTTTGTAATGGAAGTTGGCTGCTGCTCACCCCAAATTGCCCACATGCAAAGTCCAACCTATTGACCCCCAGGTAACTAATGGTAAACTCAGTTGTTTTGAGTTTTATGTAAAAACCAAATGTAGAGTAAAGATCCAGACAGAGCAGGGAGGCTTTATGGACAAGAGCTCTAAGAAAATCAGGTGACATGATATAAAGAACGACAAATTCCACAGAGAATGTTGGGTTTGACAGATGGAGCAAACAAACACAGTACTTAAACCCTGTTATAATCACAAGGAAGGAACACAGACAAAGGAGGAACACATACACAGGGGGCATGGAGAAAAGTTTAACTGAAACTTGCAGCTGAAGTCAGGTGGTTTGCGGAGATTCTCAGAGGAGCAGGGGAACTGAGGCAGAGGAAATGGAGAACAGGACTTCAGCTGCTGTGGCAGAGATGAGTGGAGTGCAGGCAGGAAGGAGAACGTGATCAGGGAATCCAGAAAAAGGTAATTTATGTTACATTCTTATCATTATGCATTTATTTTAACCCAAACCATGATGTTTTCCTCAACCTAACCAGGTACTTTTCTTTCAAAACATTAACCACATGACTGACACATGACATGAACTTTTTTTAATTTCATTCATTAATGATCTAGTAGCTTCATATTTCAGTTAAGAGGCTGCACTTGAAGTCATTGCTTTATGATGGCTTGGTTAAATGGCTTAGTCAATAGGGAACATCCTATAACCTGGGTGACTGTGAAATGTCATATAAATGCTGATGATGTGATGATTTCCCCATGATCTCTGACCTGATAATACAATTATGAGACAGTCAAATCATTTAGTGTTAAAAAGACGACCTGACAGAAGAATGTCCTTATCAGTGGACATATGATTTACTATGATTATGGCAGCCATCATTTCAATCAGACTTCCTCTGCCTGACTGTGAAAGTTCATTTTCAGGTGTCAGTTTGGTGGTAAATACGGCCCTGCTGCATGTTGCTGATAGCAGTGTATTTACATAGCAAGATACTGCTCACCTTTTTTCCTATTTGTAATTCCCAACTCCAAATCTTTATCTGTAACACTTTGCTCTGTGAGAGAGATAGGAAGATGCAGAGAGGCGATACAACAGGAATGGGTGAAAATTGAAAACGCATGGGGCGTAAGGTAAAAAAAAAATATCTGAGTCATGCAGGCGACAGAAATAGTTCAGTCCAATGAAATTATAAACATCCTATCTAAGCCTAAGGGTGCCTAAACGATACCCTTGTTAGAATAATTTAACTGATTTTGTTGTGAAAAGCTGCTGTATTTTTGGCTTTTTACAATAATCTCACCAAGGACTTTGAAACCATCATGGGATGGATTTGAGAGGACTCTTTGAACAAGTCCTCCATCTAACTTCCTCCCTCTCATGACAGTGCTTTGGCAAATTAAAATGAATGTCTTGTCAGTGGAAGTGTCTTTTGAGAGACTCCCAATTACTAAAGTCTGTATGTTTAGAGGTTTGGAGATTGCACTAGATGTGCTCCAACCAAACAGGAACGTTCTGGGCTGAAAATGCAGAAGTGCCAACAAAACTGCAATTCCACTGAGTTGCCACTGAGGCTGGCTCTGTTACAATGCCAACTTCACAGCACAAATAAACACCTGTTAGTAGTGGGTATCACTGGAAAGCTGAGACTCAACTTCACAACCACAAACTAAAGACGTAGGGCATTCAGAAGAGGTTTAGCCTTTCTGGGTATATAGACAATAAGGATTTTTCTCAGCAGTTAAGAGAACAGAAGTGCTGGAAACACAGAAATCTCCAAATGAACGAAATCCAAGCCTGATTTTTAAAAACCAAATCACAGCATGGAATTTTCGGTGTTGTTCCAAAGGTCTTGGTGTGTTGATTTAATATTCTGGCAAGTTTTCGATCATTTAAAAAAAATGCCTAATTCAGCAGCGATTGTGTGTAACGAATGGTAAAAATCCCAAAACTACTGGAACAACTTATGGGACATAGCTGAACATGGAAATGGACTTCAGAAAAAAAAAAGTTCTGTACCCTTATACACCTAAAAATGTTTAATTCAATTAATTAGCTGCATCGTCAAAGAGTCTTCAGATCCCCAGCTTTCAGTTGATGCATATCACTTCTTTGTGGCATTTACTGTTGACCTGCTATCTCCCCCTAAAAGTCCCCTGCTCACAGTCCCCTCCTCCAGTTCTCAATAAAAGGTGGAAGGATAGTAAGGGGTTAAATCCTGGTACAATAAAACATATTTGGTCTACTTTGCATCTGCATGACAACTGTGAGGGAGGTGAATTTTCATATAACTCACTAGTTTAACTTATATTAAGGCTTAAAGTTTGACATCATTAGGGAGAATGCTGCTGCCACCTCAGCTCCTTCCTGCCTCACCACCTTTACTTTGAGCTTCACATTGTGGCTAGAATCACTGCTTTTCCCCATTTGAATAACGTTGTTTTATTGTGTTTCTTAATAAGATTTAATTGCTGTAATTGTTCAAGTGTGTGTCCAGTTCTCTAAAGCAAACTATTTCCTTTGTAATAAAATGCATTGTATTTTCTGAGTACATTAGGCACTTAAAGTGGCTAATATATTCGACATTAGTCTTAACTTGTCAGAGGTTTTCTTTGTTTCCATAGTGATATTCATTCCCCGATTAAAAGTTTTGCTAAGGGAAGTTTTGTGGCTTCCCTCAAATGCTCTATATATACAATGGCTGAGGAACATCATACTGTATATTAAATAAAAACTGTCGCCAGTCATATCAAAACATGGCAGGCATATGCTGACAATAAGAAAATGAAGGGATAGGAAACTCAGCAGGAGAGAGCTGGCTGGAGAGGGAAGAAGAGATGGAATACTGCAGAGGAGGATGAAAGCTCAAAAAAGACAAGAAAGGGAAATATCAATGCAGGCAGACGACAAAGACACACAGCGGGAATTTAAAAGTAAATGACACAAAAATATTGAAGAAAGATAAAACAATGAGAGAATGACAAGAACAATGACGGAATGTGATACATTGAGGCTGAAAAGAAGACAGCCAGAGAGTGTGAGTGGGAGGAAAGGAGAAAACAAAGGAACAGTAAACATGTAATCCCCTCAGAATACTGTACATTCCTTTGGGCTAATCAATAAGATATAGAAATTTGGTTATTGTTACAGGTCACATCAAAAGATTGATGCAGGGAATGGCAAAATAAGGAATGTAAGGAGTCATGTAAGAGGGGATAAGGGGAGCAGTGCGTAACACTATCATATGGCGGATGTTTGCTTGTCACGGTTGGCTGGTAGTGATGCTCCAACGCTCTCACTCTCTGCAGCTTGCAGAGGGGGACACAATCTTGTCATGTGCCAACATATTGCATGTTGGCGCTGAAGCATATGGACTACTAATGCCATCCCTTGCTCCGGGAAATAATATTATCAAGAGAGGGGGGCATAAGAGAAAGGTTGAGATAAGGGGAGGGTTGGAGAGGCGAATGAAAAAAAAAGAAAGCAGGAGGAGGAGATGAGGACGGGTGCGAGGGGTGAGAGGTATGGTTGTTGGAAAGAGAGCGGGCATAAAAAAAGAAGAAGAGGCAGGGGAAGTTGAAAGAGATACAGGTGAGAGAAGGGGAGATAACAGATGATGGGAGTGGGAAGGAGAGAGGGAGAGAGATGAGTAGAGCTGTGACACTGTGTTGAATTATAAATGTGTTGGAAGCGAAGCATGGTCTCATGCTCTGAGCTCACTCTGCCTGCAGTGTGGGTGGTTCATTGATGCGATCTGGCATGCAGGACGCACAAATACACACATACACTCACACAAAGAGAGCTTTAATAAAACTACTACCAAGCAGTGAAATGGTGATCTTCTCGTTGGAGTTACAGGGGTTAATGGAGGCCCATTTTAGGATTAGGTTTAAATGTGGTTGGATTATCAAGTGTATGAGGTGTGTCAGCCTAGCACCGCATGCATGATTCACTATTTCTACCCAACTTTCACAATGGAAAAGGGATAGTTCGGAGTTTTTTAAGTGAGGTTGTGTTTCAGTACCTACAGTGGCAGTTTGGAGGAACAGGCACAAGCATTAAAAGCTACAGAATACTGTGAATTTTCCTTTAATACTCGAATTAACTTGAATTTTTATTTTCTGCTTTTTTTTAAATATTTCTACTCTTCTAAATTTCAGAGGGAACCACTGTTCTGTGCAAAGGCTGTTAAAGGTTAAACTGGTTCTGTGATTGGGGCATTTTCTGTGCAGAATTCGTACTTTTCTTTCACTGTTATGAACATTTTGCTGATGATACTTTTACTACATTGTTTTTTAAAAAAAGCCCACAAATAAAATTATCAATATCAGTTTAAGTGTAAGTCCTATTTAGAATATTTTCACTACTTTACTTTGTTGAGGGAAACTGTTTCCTTCAAAGCCACCAGACTCCATTGACAAAAATTGTAATTTTATCTTCCAGAAGACAGGAGTTGTTGGTCTTCCACTGCTTTGATCAGTTAGTTTCTTTGTGTTATTGTGCGACTTTGATGAATCTGAACTCACCCTTTAAACACTAAAAAACCTTGCCATCAGACAGTTGTTTAAATTTACATGAGGGGGATCTGAAGCCGTTTTATGGTCCCTTCAAAGCCACCAGACTCCTTTGACAAAAACAGTAATTTTACTTGCAGAACAGAGTTGCTGGTCTACCTCTGCCTTGGCCAGTTAGTTAGTTTGAGTTATCTTTTGACTTTGGTGTTTTAAAGGGTTCTGTGTCAGTATTCCTGCCTGCTTATCTTTCCTGGAGGCGTGCGGTAGGAAATACACTCAGTTTGGATACATACCTTATACAACCCTACTTTAACAAAATACATGTAAAAGTTTCTAATATTGTTTTTAACAGGTATTTTAGACTTATACATGATAAATGTTTTAACCTCCTAGAAGAAAGACATTAAAATGTGCGACTGCTTCCACAGAGACCTTATAAACCCTGTCAAACACAGACATGCATGCATATGTTTGCACATGCAAACTGCTTCTCAGTATTCTACTTTCCTTTATATGGCACTCTTTGAACTGTGAAGTCCATTAATGGGCTTAATTTCACTTTGAGGATTAGCAAAACAACTTAACTATTTGAACTCCTGCGTCAGACAAAGATGAGTCACCCCGTAATGGTATGTAGGATGGCGGGATGAAAATTATATACACAACATTGGCTTTGACATTTTCGCCTAAGCTGTTCGTCTTTCAGAAAGTCTGTCACGGTGTAATGGATTTTTCCTCAGCTTTGGTCAATTAGAAAATGGAGGAGATGGAGAAAGGAAGAGAAAAGAGAAGAAACAGACGCAGCGAGATGAAGGGGAGGATGAAAGGGGGCAGATGTGGACATAAAGATGGAGAAAGAGATAGACTGAAATAGAGAGGAAGGACGGAGAGATAAACAAGAGTCAGTGAAGATCGACAAGATAGACGAGGATGGGCGAAAAGGGGAAATGTGAGAGGGACAGTGATAAAGGGACGATGAAAGTAAAGTGATTAAAGTGACTAAAAAAAGAAAGACAAAGGAGGATTGGAGGGTTTAAATTGATATATGAAGGAACAGAGGAAGCTTTACAAAAACGGAGCGAGAGATTGAGAAGCAAACAACAGTGCTGTGATAGAGAGGTCAAAAGAGGGAGAAGTTAAGATGTCAGTGTTTGGGCTGATATTTAATCTGACCCAGACATCATTAATCACAGCGGGAGCAGCTTCTAGTGAATATAGTCCAGATAATGGGAGGAAAAGTTAGATAGGAGCCATAGACACACACTTATGTTTCTGCTGACTCATAGTTACTAAAATAGGAGGCTTTTAGGGATGGATGCAGAGTTTGTCATGAGCAAGCACACAAACTGACAGTGTATAGACACACAAAGCCTCACACTGAAATGCTTTCTCTCTCACACACACATACACACACACACACACACACACACACACACATAAACAGGCAGACTGCACAGCCGAGTCTGCAGTGTCTCCAGAGGCAGCAGAGCAGCGACTACAGTGTAATTAGGTCTTGCTTGGTCAGGAGTTTTATTGGAGGCTGGGGAGTTGTCTGGAGCAAAAACCATAACTTTTCACCGAATACCATTAGACAGGGAGGGAAAGCATCATGGCTAATATTGTCCATAAAGAGAGCAAGTGTACGAGGAGCTCTCTAATGCAGGGAAGCATATTGTTACAGGCACTTAAACTGATTTCAGAGTGGAATGTAAACAGCAGCCACGGCTCGTGCAGTTTGAGTTTTAAGGAGATTAGGATAATAGCAGCACACTCATAAAGGCTAATTATGTGTGCCTTGCTATTATTATGTATGTGTTGTGTTTGCCGGCTCTGCGCAGATGTCCAGGGTTGCTGGATTCAACCTCAAACACGCTTTTATTTAAACAAAATGTCTTTATGGTATCTTTGTCTTTTATAAAAGTTTTTTATCAAAAAGCAAGACATGTGTTCTTTCATCAAATCCACAGTGACTCCATAAACATCTAGCCAACCAGATGCTGACCGACTGCTACATCTTGCAGAAAATGGCTAAAGTTCTGTTTATTCTTGCCATATAAATTAAGTTTGCACTCAAAAGAATACTTTGTTCACTTATAGTGTGGACGAATGACCACATCGCAGAGTTTGCAGAGTCTCTTTGCTGGTAACAGCTAACGTTAGCTAGCTAGAATGAATTTAATGGAGGCTAATATTTTAATACTTAAACAGACAGACTTGGACCCTTGATCAAGCAATGCAGATACTGCCAAAAAATATTTAAAGCACATACAACCTTCAGCTGTCTGTGCAAACTCCGCTTCTCAAAACATGACAAAAGTAGTCCAGTTTCCCATTAATTTCCAAGTCGTTATATTTTCATAAGCTACTGAGAGTATTTTTTAATTAATTAAATGCCGACCGTTCACTCACGTGCAGCCAGCTACTGTAGCAGGCTATACTATTTTCGTTTCCATTAAAATATTTTTTGATTAAAAAGTTGCGATCTTTTTTTTTTACAGTCTATGGTTGCGATTCATACATTTTACTGCCCACTTCAAAACAATGCAAGCATGGGAAGCGTATCTGAGGATGGACATTGAAAATGCTTTTAAAATTCTTTCTATATGAATTTGCCATAAGAATCTATCATTCGAGCAGCTGCATTCAAACATTCTTACAGTGGCAACTAACTTACTAAGCTAACTTACTGATGTGGACCAACAGGCCAACATTGCCATCCTTACAGTCTTTTCGCTGGAATGGCGAAAAAATGTGTTACTATGCAGATGTATTGCCATCAATGAAAGTGTTTAACAATCATGACTGCGGCTCTACTAGCATGAAATAACCTCCTGCTGTCTGTCTGTCTGTCTGTCTATCTGGAAGATTTAAAGTACAGCCACCTGGCACTGCAAGGAGAAGCCATGACCCTACAAATGTTTATCCCACAGCACAGCAGGTGGCTTCAAATGGCAAATTCAGGTCAGGCAGGTGAGCAAATATCTTTGAGGTTAAAGGACTTTCTTGGTCTGAGTGAAACATCAAGCACTTACTCGCAGGCAGCTCGCTGCCTCGAACAAGTTCACCAGTCAAATTGTTATGTTTAGGTTAAAGGAGGCTAAGGTGTTGCAGATCTGAGTGAAGCAGAGAGGAAAAAGGTTTAACTCGGGGCAGAGAAGCCCGACAGGATCACAAATGCTTGAGGTGTTTGATAACCACTGCAGCTGTTTCCTATTGTTCAGTGACTTATTAATTCAATGATTCATTTGCAGGTTGGAGACTTCCTGGGTTATTTTAATCCTTCAGTTTCTCTGATAATGATGTCGGTAAATTGTGGATTCTGTTTGATTTCTTTGTTCCTTGTCTCCGTTTCTTTTTTTAAAGAAAAAGGGGTATGGTATGATATTGTATAACACAATCAGATTTCTATCTAATAAGATAGTGTTGGAGAATTTTAATTAGATATAAAAACACAATTTTATGGAATGCAAGATTGTCAGTGGTAGATATAAGGCACAAGGCCCATAATGTTTTTGTTTTTTTTTGTCAATTTAAAGAGCGATGTTTCCTGAAAATAAACAGTGGTTGTTTGAATTCCTCTGCAACACAATTTTGTTTTACTCATGTAATGGACAAAATATGTCATTTTCTCCCAGATTAAGGATCTCTGAGTCACATGAAGATTCCTTCAGTTTTCATCATTCAGAAGATTTTTTACCAGGAGCCAAATTATCTACAAAGTTCTCCTCCTCAAAACAAACAGACCAGGTGATTAAAACCGGTTGGAAAAAAAGGCAGAAAAAAACACTGAATTAACTTTCATATTAAAGTGTTTTCCCAAGGCTGTTCAGCAGACAAAGTACGATTAATTAAGATCCAGACATCTGATTACATTTATCCAGTTAAGATATAAAATTACTAAGATCTTAAAAGTATATTGTAAAATGCAGCTAAAAAACAGATAAAACGTCAAGTTATGACAACATCTGGCAAGGCTGACAAATGTACCAACAGGGATATGATGCCAAATTAAAATTATTCTAGGTTTTGAAAATTGTTGCAATCATATAAGTACACAACTCGAGATAATATTTTATAGTTGTTTTTAGACATTTTAAGCAGAAAAGTTACACACTATATATAAGTACTGTATGTTGTTAGGTGCCAGGCGAAAAAAAAAAACCAAAGGATAAAATACAAAGTGGTTTATTTCAATTTAAGTCACAAAAAAGTACAAGCAGGCTGAGAAGGAGGCAGAGACGAGACTGGGAGCAAACCATCCAGACTGGAGGCATGGAAAAACACGGTTAATACGAGGAAAAATAACTGGAAATACTCACAAAACTCACTATATAATTTTCTTTCATTCATTCATTCTCTTTTATATACACTTTCGCATTTCTCTGGGTTTAATAGAGTTTATGCTCTGTTGAGATAGAAACCATGTGTGCCAAAATGCTGCACTTAACATATATAATTTCTATTTTTACATCCCTGACAAAATCTACAAAAACTGCATTTAAACATGTTTGCTACTCTAGGAAAGTCATGCTTTAGTATCTGTTACTGTTGCAGTCACCACTGACAGAAAGCTCATTAGGATGAGCTTATATTTGATCTGCACAAGGTCCAAAGTTTACCACCGTCCTCCCACTCAGCAGCACAAGGTCATATCTTTGCATAAAATCTGACAGAATTCTCAAAAACATCAGCATAGACTGTAGGAAAATCCCCCGGATGAACCTTTCCTTGTGAAACGTAAAGTCTGGCTTCCTCTGTCTGCTTTGCAGCGTCCCATGTGGTTATAAATCTTTGTTATGAGAAGGAGGAACATTCCTATAAATACGACGACCAACAGAAGTAGACCCTCCACCAACACCCCCGCCAAAGAACATGTTCCACGTTGTTATTGTCAGCGTCTCCGTTAATAAGCTGGTGCACGATAAAGCTCAGCAGAGGATGGGTGCACTATTAACATCTGTGATTAAATGATCCACTAAGTTTCACTGCTTGTGGACTTATTCCATCAGAGCTTTCCAATTTCTCTCGAGATGCCAGCTCTCTTTTATTAAACATAAAGTTGGGTATCAGAGCTATAACCTCCACAACTTATTGTATCTGCCTACAGAAATAATGTAAGTCTGAGAGCAGCTTTTAAACTCATTTCCAGAGTTGTTTTTTACCTGGCTGCTGACTTGCAGAGGGGAGAAAAAAAGAAAACATTCTAGATGAACATTCATGATTGGATCCACAATCTCCAGGAGTGTGCGTAATAGCTCATTCCTCCCAGCTACTGACTCTATCAACAGCTTAGCCTGTTCGAGACCGTTTCAATTTTCTCTTAGCCTGAGTTGTCAACACTCCAATATTCCTGAGGGGGTGCTTCAACAGACAACTTCTGACCCTCTGACTAGCTGGTAATCCTGTTATGCTGAGAGAGATAGACTTCCATCTCGGCCACAGAATAATGCAACACAGTCTTATAAAGCAGGAAACCAAGATATAGAGGACTGCTGCATATTGCACTACAGATGTTGTACAAGAATTCAACAAGCTCAACAAGACACTCAAAGTGTTTTGGTTACTTAGATTCATTGGCCTTAGAAGCAACTGTGGTCAAATGGAGAGAAATTGAATGTTTATTATCTACAGAGATAGACTGTCAGTCTACCGGGAATCCAGTTTTGTAGCTGCAACGACCAGAATCCGACATTCACACATACTTCATAGCACGATTTTCTAGCAGGGTCTCTGCTTATTCTATACCCAACTATTTCTGTCACTTCTCATGAGAACAGCTGTGTGCAACACTTTGAATTCCATTCCTTATTTCCCTTCGGGGATGAACAAAGTAATCTATCTATCCAGGAGAGACTGTCTGAATATATGTGCCATTATTCCCATATTTAAACTAAATGGTGGCTCTCCACTCTGTGTGACAGCCAGTGTTTCACCCAATCTTCCAATGTAGTGTAAACACTTACTGTATGACGAGGTCAGACAAACATGTCAAATGAACCTCTTCTTTTCCCGTAAGCTGCAAGCGCACCCTGCATCCTTTGTTAGCATACCAGTAGCATTAGCATGGTCGTAACCTTCACTGGTGGTAATGCTTTCTGTAATTTTTCGGCTCCAGAACTGCTCATCAGAATCACTTCAATCCAACCTGCATAGGTTGAACCTGACATAAAAAGTTATTATCAGTGGAGCTCTGATAATCTGATGCTGCTATTCACCAAAGCAGCCTTTTTTTAAACCATTGCACATCTTTACGACCAATGAAAACCTACTTCTAGAGCTGGGTTGCTGGTGCTGGTTTGCAGTTGATTCAACTTGCACACCTTCTCAGAACCTGTTTGCTTTTCCACAGCCTGGAGAGCCACGTCATTACATCTCTGTATACAATAATGTCAGGCTAAATTGTCTCTTTACAAAATGCTATTCAAGGTTTTGCGAGCCTACGCTGGCATCCAAACACGACTGTTACATCACATTTGTGCTCCTCTTTTTGAATGCTATGTGTGCTATGCTAATGTGCAGACTCTTCACATTTATCTTTAAAGTAAGAGCCTGAGTCAGTGGAAAAATTAGTTTAAAAAAAGTTAATGCACTCAATAAAGTTCTATTTATTGTTGTCCATTAATTCACCATTGATCAGGCTGATAAATCGGTGGAATCTGACAGTGTATTAGGCTGAAGTCTGCATTACATTTTGAATATATTTGTTGAGCTTTAATCTGACTGGGACAAACAAACAGCAACTGAAGATGAAAAATCTAGAAATATATATTGATCAAACTGACGTGATTGTAATCTCACCGTCTGATCAAGAGTTGGTGGTTAAACAACAATAGATTTTATGTTTAAGACAACAACTTCTTCTTCATCTTAGCTCAACAGTATTTAGTGGCTTTATTTCAGCAACTAAAATGCTCTTAAAGGACGTTCAGATGACACACAGCCTATTTTACAAACATTACACAAGTAAATTCTGCAGCTGCTCTACCATCCTGCTCGCTCTGAAATAGAATACAATCATAGAATTATCATACAATTTCCAATATTATAGGAATTATGTTCCATCAGTGTGAGCAATCAAGTCATGAGTGAGTCATTCATTCATTATCTGCTTATCTATACTCATGTTGCGGGGGGGGAGTTGCGATCCCAGCTGACATCGGGCAAGAGGCATTGTACACCAGACACAGAGACAGACAAACATTCAGGTTCTCATTCACTCCTACAGGCCATTTAGAGTCACCAATCAAACCTAAGCTGCGTGTGTTAGGACTGTGGGAGGAAGCCGGAGGACCCAGACATCAGAAGTGATTAAGATGATTGTATGACTATACTTTGACTTGGTGGGAGTCAAAGCGTTCTCTGCTGTTCAAAGAAATGACTGACAGCTCATAAAAGTTTATGTTGGGAGTTGCAAACTAATATCCAACCAAGATTTTAATGGTGATATACAGTAAGCCTCCACAAATAAATGTGCTTGATACGTTGTTACAGACACAATGAGTAGCTGTGTTTCCATTAAAGTCGAAGCGATACGTTGAAATGTTGCATTAAAGAAAATTTCATTTAGGGACGTTTTCATCAAAGCTGCATTAACGTGCTTTGGCCAGAAGATGGCAGTGTAATGTATTGCTGTAGGCTAATCTGTCAGTAAACAGTAGTAGAAGAAATTGCGAAAGAGAAAAAACAACAACCAAAAAAGAGGATGCTAATGGGACAACTTTGGCCACCCAAAGTCTCCAGAGAAGTCATCAGGAATTGGATTCAACTGGGCAACTTATAGTTGTTCTTTTATATCAGCTGAACAGCTGATCAGTCATGTGAGTTAAATGTTTGCTACATCAGAACTTATTCCATCTTCCCGTTTAACATTTACTATTTTTCAAAGACAAAGACAAAAATCACCTCATGGGAGCGTAAAAACTGTTATGTAGGTTTTCATCAAGCTTTTCTCATGCAAATCTTTAAAATACCATAGAAATTGTTGATGGCAACACCGCTAATGAGTAAATCAAAGTGTCTAGCTCTCTGGGAAGAGAAACTCAGGTTTTGGCAAAGAAAATCTGCTGGCAAGCAGGTTTGGTTCAGAGATACCTTAAATTATCCTTTTACTAACATAAGAGTTTTTGCCAAAACCACTTTCTGGAACATATCCCTAGACCAGTTTTTGCCATGATGACACACACACGTACTTTGTGGTTAAACGATATAACATCTATGCAACATTTAGTCACTTGACAGTGCCAGTGAAAAGCTCAGCGCTGTTCCAGCCTCTCAGCCAGGAGCCTGAAACTTCCACAGTCCAAGGCAATATTCTCACAACAAACTCTTTGTTGATCTGTCTTGTTCCACCTGTGATGTCGACACCTTGCCACGTTGTCGCGTTATGCAGCAGAGGTTGTTGAAGTTCTCCTATTGCATCCAAACACATACTGTACAGACACATTCCCCTTCATCTCTGCCTGTTTCTTTCTTCTTGTCTTCCTTCCTGCCATCCTTTCTCCCTCCCACATCTCTCCCTCACACACACAGTGACAGATTCCCTCCTTTCATCTATGTGTGTGTGTGCCTGTCTCTGTGGATGGTTCGAGCCAGTAATGGGATTGAGCAGATTATGCTCCAGCCATTGTTGTAATGTCCATGTTTTACAAATCTCTCCCTCCTCAGAAACTCTAATGCCAGCTGCCTCACAGTGGATATGAAATGATGCAGCTGTTAGTCTCCATCTCTCTCCTTTACTCCTGTTTTATCTGCCATTCTTTACTTTTTTGCAGACTTTAAACCCCAAACAGTCTAATCGAGTTAAAATCTGCCTCACAGATCAGTGTGAAAGCTGCTGATAGGCTGACAGCTTTCTAGCTTCTAAATAGGAAAAGGACAGGCACTTGTTTTCTCTGAAGCCATTCTTTTGCAATTGATATACAACAGGACCGTGGCCACACTCTTGTGTTTGCACTCTCGAGTGAAGAGCAGTTGGAATTTGATTCTGATATGCAGCCCAGTGGAGGTTAATGAGGGTCTATTCACACTGCAGCACTAATACTTCTGCCAAGTTAATAATTGCTGGGATATTTCATTTAGGTAGAAGATATTCATCTGGTGGTGCTCAGATCTCTGCAGGAACAGTCAAACCTCCACAGTGTCTGATCTGGAGACGTGCTGTCAGCTGTGGCATTTTCACAGCCTTCTGCATTCACAGCAGCAGCAAAAACTAAATTGTCTTGTGTTTTTGCTTCAGGTGAACAAAGTTTACTCAAGCGTATTATATGTCTCAGACTTTTTACAGGCTCGACCTATGCCATGTGGCAGTGGTGACTCCAGGAAAAATGGCATACGTACTATTACTTATTATTACTGTTTTCAGTTTGTCTGTCAGCAAGATGACAGAGAAACTACTGGCCGGATTTTTTAAGAAACCTGGTAAAAGGGTGAAGCATGGGCCAAGGAAGAAGCCACTAAATTTAAAAGTGGATCCAAATCACACATTTTACTTTCATTAACATTGCAAGATAAGGCCTTTGTGCTGCTTCCATGTAATATCAGAATAATCTTTAAAAATTGGGTCTGACTGGATGAATTCACCTGAACACATCAGGTTAGAACAACAACTCGCACAGTCGGCAAAAACTTTGGTACCCAGTTCTAGTGTAGCATTTTCAGTGATAATCAGCCATATGTAAAAGTCACGAGGGGCCTGCTCTACATTCTAGTAGCTTAATATTTATTAACGTTCAGGGTAGGATGCTGACCTCTCGTGGCTGTAGTCATTTTTACAGGAGCGAAGGAGGAAGTGAAATAGTATAAGATGTAATAACATCCATGCCAGTAGGGTGGTTGGGCTACTTTTTATGAAGTCTGATCAAAAAGGTACTTTACAAGTGTGTGCCGCCTATATGTTAATTAATGTAAGGTATTTAATCCAAACATAATATTTTTTTGTTAAATATAACCCTGTACTGGTTTGTTTCTTTTGCCTAAAGCCATGTAATTTGTTTCTCCTAAACGTAACCTCAAGGAAACTGCCACCTTCTAATAAGGCTGATAACAAGTGATAATGGCCATTTAATGGACTGATAACATATAAAAAGGGTGCAGCTAAGCCGTCTCCTTTGCTCTTCATTGACATGCAAACACTGAAAACGGCTATCAAAGTGTTATTTAATTACAACACATCTTCTTTGTAGCCGCCATGTTGTTTCCACATTACAAATTAAAGCACATGAACACAATGTAGATGGAAGAATGACTTCCCGACTCGGGAAATGGGACCATTTGAGGAGCACATTACATGAATTGGCCTTGGCAGAGGTCTGGGCTCTCCAAGTGCCATTTTAGTTTATTATGCAAAGTGTTTGATGGGGAAAACACTTCAGTGTGAGGCTGCAAAAAACATTCATAATGAAAAATGTATTTCCTCTTTTCACTCACACACAGGAAAAAAATATTAGTATGATGATTCTGCAACCTTCAACTATTATTTTATTCCAATATTAATTACTTCATAAATTAAAACTTTGATTGTTTCTTAATGATTCTTTTGAGGAGCTAAAAAACTATTTTTGAACATGCATATGTAGTATAATACAATTTTTTCATTATCTGAGCTTGGAATATTTATATCTGTTCATAGTATGATTAATTATGTTTTGGCTAGATTAAAAATCCCTCCCTCTCTTCCACTCTACATATATTGTGTCTCTTATGCATTTTGCATGTATTTTCAGAACATTGTTTCACATTATTTCTCCCACTTTTTCTCCCTCCCTCTTTCTATTCTTTTCTACTTGCATTGTTTTTTTTACTACATCCTTCCCGAAGTCCCCTTTACACCGATTCAGGCATTGCATCTGTCTGTTTAGAGACACATCTTGAAAATCACAGATGCTCTACCACACACACACACCTCTTCGTACATCTCCACTCTTCCAGATAGTAACCTCTGATGGATGAACGGCGGAGGATAAAGCACCACACATCTGCGCTGCATCACAGTCTCAGCTGGATGTGGAGCGCTTGTGCACAAAGACATTAACACAGCTTGTCCTTGCTGGGATAAATTACTACCTGTGTGCACACAAAACACATTTCCTCTCCCTCATGCAGACACACACATGCGCAGAAACAGGATTCAATTTTTTAGGAAATAAGCTGGTATCCTTTTGGGAGATCCCCGCTGACTCAAGTCATTATCTGTGTATTTATACAATTTTTAGGTTCGATGTTGCACCACTGGTAGCTCAGCCCAAGTCACAGTTGTCTAAAGCATAGAAAATATCCATTTGTGTTTACAATTCTGCAGAAAAAGTATGAACAGACTCTCACAATTGTATGAATCATCTCAGAAAAAAACTGAAAAAATGGTTTTCTTTCCTTTACTCAAAAATCTGAATAAACAGGATTCAATAAACAGGGAAAGCTGAGTTTCTCTCCCCTGTTTTGTAAATACCCTGTATAGCACTTTACCGCACAGTAAACAGGATTTAATGCTTAGGTACCCCTCAGAAATCCTCAAGATGAAGTACATTATGCATGGACAAATAGGAATATGCTGTAGATGCCAGCGCTAAACACAGTGAAATGAGACCTCCAACTGTATGCTGCAATATCACCAACAGAGCTCCACACCAAGCGTTTCCAAAGTCTGACTCTGTGGGGCCCCTCATCCACCTTACAAAGTAGAAAAATGCTGCCATGAGCCCAGTAAGTTAGCTAAAACTTGAGCTCCATTTTTTAAAAGTCAATTTCTTTCAATTCTGGCAAATTTTAATTAGTTAGCAATTCCTGTTTGCAATATACTAATCACAGGATTATTTTAATACTGCAGAAAACTTTAAATAAACAATGAATCTACGAAAAATTTCAAGGAGTGTCTTTTTTAAACTTTGAAACAGATTAATGAAAGTTTATCTGATAGATAATTATACTGTCTGATAGACATCAGAGAAAATGTTATCCTCCAACAAGACCTTGGAACTAAACAACAGAATAGATCGTTTGTCGATACCAAATGCAAATAAATGTACGTAAATACCGACAGTGAAATAGTTATTAGGGTGATGTGAGCCATGGGGGTCATATAAAAAACAGAAGTTAAGTAAAAAAAAATGCAAGTTACGTAAAAAAAAAAAGAAGTAAAAAGTAAATGTAAAAATGTAAAAAGTTGTTTACTTCGGACACACATGGGACACGAACCCATATGTATATGAACCCAGTTTTATTCAAATATCCTAATAACCTCCATGCACCTTTAACCTCATGAAGTATCTTTGCCTTACTTTTTTCTACTCTTTCTGTACACCCCACAGTAAAAAAACACTCCTCTACACAGAGAGAAATGCCTGAATAATGAAGCAAAATGTCAGTTTTTGCTGAAAATTGTGGTATTTAAAAAAACAAAACAAAATCTTTGTCATTATTCTTATGAGTCCTTGATTCCAAAAAATATTAAACAAAGAGCACAAGAGTGAATGAATAAAGATAAGGATGCATGTGAAATATATATGAGTCACTTATCTAAATGCATTTAAAATTTCAGTCTCTTTCTGAATAAAAGTTTATTTTCTATGAATGCACTGTGTTTCTATGTAAGTGTGTATGTCTTGTTGTATATAAAACAAAGTCCAAACTGGAACACAGCCCTCTTTTTCCAGATTTATCAACTTGGCAGCCTGCTTGACCCAGTGTGCTCTATACCCACTAAACACACAAGTTATATTTCATGAGCAGTTCTGCTGTGCAGTATTTTGCAGCTTGTGTTGTTTAACAGCTGCTGTGCTACTCCAAGGACACAATTCCTGCCCTGTCCTGAAGAAATCCTGCGTGAGCTTACCCTGCACTTCCACAAACTGTTTCCACTAAATCCTCAACATTACAACACAGTCTCATTTGTGTGTCTGCGTCTTTTTACTATGCAAAGAATACAGAGCCATAAGGAAGTGTCAGAATCATCATGTTAGTTACACAAAGCAATGAAATCAGGGAAATGTCTCTGGTTGCGTGTTTGTCATTTGCATAACATATGGAGCATTTTATGGTGTAATGTAGTGAAACGAGTTCAACCACCTATTTCACTGTAATTCAATTCACGTTTTATTTGATCAAGTCAGTCTTCATGCATTTCTGTTGTTTTTTTTCTAACTGTAGGTAAGCTCATGTTATCTCATTATCTCTGTCCTCAGACGATCATTATCTCTCTCTCTCTCTCTCTCACTCGCTGGACCACCAGTCTCCAAGTCAACACCATTAGATCCTGAATCCATCACTGTCTTCCTCTCTGGCAATCACAACCTATTCTCATCCTGTCAGTCATAATTCTGTCATGCTTATAGATACATGTGTGGGTGTGTAATGGGGTGCTGTCTGCATGTCCTCAACAATCTGTGTTTGCCCTCCTGTGTGTCTGTGTTAATCCTTTCTGAAGGCATGACCAGAGTTCAACTGCAAACTTAACACAGCTGATGAAGCAAAAACAAGCTTCATCAAAACGTGAGCACAGGTTGGGGCGGACTCAGGACCCACAAAACACACAGTTAAACACGTGCAACGCGAGCTCGCAAGTGCTATTTCTCCCGTGGGCTCCATGCATGAGCACAAATATAATCAAGAGCACATCAGAAACGGCACAAATCAGGTTAACGTCCTGCAACAAAGAGCTGATCCAATCAACATCAGCTACGTTAAGAGAGAGTTGTCGTCGTGCTTGTGTCCAGGAGAGCCAGAGAATTACCCACTTTCACAAGCGTTCACACATATTTAACAAAGGCTTTCTCTAGTGGTAGCATGCAATTCTCCCATGTTTCCATGGAAATATATGCTTAGAAACACTTTTTCCCTAGAAGTGATATATTTTTTAATTTATGTTAAGTGCTACAAAGGCAAAGCAACTTGTCTGTCTTTTGAATCAACATACAGCTGTTTTATGTTTTCATTACATTAGATTCCCCAAGCCTTATTCAAGATCAAACAATATACATTACATTATACCATAACAGACTGTTTATAAAAGGTGAGCATAACCACTGTGATAGATTGGGGACTACTTTTTTTCTCATTAGCCAGCACATGTGCTTAGATAAAAAGGTGCAAAAGATCTTCCAGTACAACTGAAGGCTTAATAAGTTATTTCAAGGCAGCCAAAATGTTACAATTCAGTCATGAGCTAAAAACAAACTGCAACAGGGTCAAAGTTCTACGGTGAAAATATGGGCAACACCCAAACCAGACAACACTGTGGTAGTAACTCAGTCACAGCATACCCTGCTTTATTATCCATTTTGCTCTAAATGGGAACAAAATTTACATGTATAATATATGGCAGAAATAAGGTTTTTCATGCATTAAAATAATCATTTAATGAGGTTTTTGTAAACAGGTTTTCTGGATATGGTGGGGGGGGGTTTTGTCAAAAATGCAGCTTTCTACTGTCTCATCGTGTGCTATACTCTTCAGTTAGTCATAATCTCTTGCCTTTATATCAAATAAGAGGGCACTTGTGAGGTTAATGCACCAAAAAATGCCTTTTGTTAAAGTCAGCAGTCATTTCAGCACCACAGTGAAATGGACAGCTCCTCTGCTCTCAGACACTTGCTGTTTCTCAAAGTCAAGGACGCTTCCTCGATGGGACAGGTCCTTGTGAATCAGGTCCTACAGAGTTAAGGCAGGACTTCTTCCAATCAGTAGTATAACACACAAAGGGACCAGGTTTGCAAGTATGCAGGGGTGCGTCACTGCAGAACTGGACAGGTCCTGCGTTCAGTTCAGCACTACAATTTTTCAAAACCAAAGCACAACATGGATCTGGTTTGGCATCAGTGCTTTTCAACATAATTACTTTTTTACATTGGAGACCATGTATACACAGGAGGCCACAGTACACAAAAGCTAATCTGCTCCACACTTTAGTCCAGTTGGTGGCAGTAACGGACCTATACGATGGTTTGGCAACCTCCAAAAAACCCAAAGAAGAAGAGCGTGTGCAAAACTCTGAGTGCACAAGGCGTACGGATACACATGCATCATTGAAAAGTCCCCAAAAACAAGAACTTTATCGTCCGTAGAATTCTGAGGATCTACTGTTTGTTTACATATTTCAGTACGTAGACCATCAACTATCCATGTTTCTTATGGCTTTCTCTTTGACTGCTCTACTTTCCCCATACAACTTCAATAGGTATTTTACCCTTACACATCTGAACTTCAACAAAGTTTTCTTTTTTTCCCTGCCAGATGCTCTAGCTTCAATTTCATACCAACTGCAGCCTGGTGCTGTGTGAGTGGTCATTTCATGCAGCGCACTATAAAAAGACCACCTCAAACAAATTGATTTTTTTTGTGTTCACCTTCCTCACCCTCACTTCACTGACTTTTGGTCCCATTGTGAGCAGGGTGAGGCATCACCACGGTTCAGTCCCCTGAGATGGATAACAAAGCCTATCTATCTTTGGAGATCAGTAAACTTGGCCTCATAAAAACCGTTTTACCCCTGTCCGGGGGCTCCAGGCTGTGAGGCTGGAAGTTTTGTTGGACCGCGATGAAAGCTCAGTGTTTACAGCCAGGTGTGTGTTTGTCAGAGATGACAGGTATGTGGCATATTTCTGAATTTAAATGTTTTCATGTCTATGTGGTGTGTCAACATCGGTGTGTCTGCATCGTCCCTGCTGTCTCCATGTGTGTGTGGTCTCTCCAGGACAGGGGATGAATGTCCTTGTCAGCGCTGATAGGCAGAGCTGTGTCGACTTGTCAGGTAGGCAGCGGTCGCAAAATCCAGAGTGTGTGTGTGCGTCATCAGGCCGTGTCTCCACAATGTCACGGGACGGGAATCGACAGGGTAGCAGCCTGTGTCATCAAAATGTATGAGGGCACTCCCGTGTCCGTCTTCCTCTCCCTTTTGCCCTCTTTTTCCATCCTTCTCTGGGCCGAGACACAACCTGTCTCTCTCTCCCCGTCTCTCTGCCTTCTGTCTAAACTGAAATGAGACTGAAATGCGTCACTGGAATGTGTCAAGATTCACTTTCGCTGCCCTTCTCCGAGCCCATGTCAATGACAGAGACCAAGTGGAGTGAAAATCTTTTCTTTCTCTCCCGCTCCTCCTTTCCCTCTTTCTCTTTCTGCTACGTCTCACTTTCTGACAAGAGAGAAATGCAACAATGAGCACACTCAGGACCTGTATCAAGGGAGGGTGTCGCAGAAGACAGAGAGACAGAATCAGCTTGGTACAGGCAGACAGGAAGATAATGAGAATAGATGGAAGCAGACGACTAACTGTCAGCCTCCACCTATAGAAACACACACACACACACACAGGAAGGACTGATACATCCCAATCAAGTGACAATGGCTGACAAGTATTTGCAGTGTTTCTATCGTCCATTTTGTTATCTGAACCTTAGTCTTTCCCTTTCCTGAATGAAAATGCAATTTGGCAGCCATACAGTGCTGTGTATTGCATAGGAATTATTTATGGAGTGGCAGAAACATTGTGTCGGACCGATTGAAGAAAATGTGTTGCTGAAATGCCCACTTGTTGCTGCTGCTGCTGCTGCTGCATTGTATCCACTGAGTGCGTTTGTCATTATTAGCCGATTGAGACTCGGCACTGCTGCGAGCAGAAGGAGTGCCAGCAAGCTGACTGCCAAGATACTGTTGTTGTTGAGAACTCAGCCAGAACCAAGAGACTCCGACAGTGAATGTATGCAAACCATACGAAACATTTAGCAGACTGTATGTGTCAGTGCCTGCCACTCTAACTGCTCAGGCTCACCTCATGGTGAATCAGCACAACACAGGTAATTCTGCAACTAATGATTTTTTTTTAATCAGTTAATCTGCCAATTATTGCATTAATCAGCTGTTTAACTGTTTGAAAAAGTCAACAAATAGTAAAAAATACTCATCATTAGTTCACAGAGCTATGGCACCACCATATGTATATATATATAGTTCAATCTGTCTTCAAAACAGTTCTGTAAGCGGCTGAAATAATAAATCAATAATGACAGTTTACAACTTTTACGTCTTACATCTGAATCAATTTAGCTCTAAATTATAAATGATTATTGATGGTTAAGGTCTTGATATACACATAATACATGTAACTGTTTGAAAATGTACATTGCTGATACCATAAATTGTGTATGATACAGTGAATTTACTGTTGAATACATTGCCTTTGCTCACCCACACAACAAACATAAATTCTGAATCAGATGGGATGCTTGTTTCAAAATGAAGGATGCATCTATCACTGAGGAGATATTGGACACTGCACACAACGCTAGCTTTATGTTCGGCAAATAAAGAATTTAGTGTTCATAATAAAAGTTTGGGAGTACAGATTCTCATAATCCACACCATCAAATTCTCCTCTATAGTCATAAGTTTCAAGTTGTAGAGCAGCTCCACACCTACACCCTCCTATCAGCGATGCATGTGTGAGTAAAAAAATCATCTTTGTTTCCTCTGTCAAGCCTTCCAAGGTCAGTGCACTTGGCACAATAACTGCCGAGGTCCCTGACAGCAACAGAGTGAGTATACAGTGAGCAACATGTTGGCCTTGTGTAGACTTTGGCTTTACAAATCACCATGAGCTGTATGCAACTAAATATCTGGTATAAGATCTGCCCATCTGGAATCCACCAGCTATTATTGTACTGTACTCCTCTTTCCTTTTAACATCCACGGACAATTTCTCTCCAAGCACTCCTCCTTTATGGTATTCAAACAATTAGCCGGCACACACAGTGCTTTACAGTGATTTAAGAACAGCTAAAAGGCATACAGCAGACCGAAGCTGCTTATTGCTTTTCTAATCATTTAATGTTTATGCTCTGAAACGCAACATAGTTCTCCAGGAGAAGTTGAGTAGCTGAGCAACGATAAAAATTTAAGTATTTTTAGAAACAAACTGCAGCCATTTGTGATACATTTTTCACTGAGTTTCAGCAAATAAGGGATGCATTTATATATAAATAATTTTTACACAATTTCAATTCCAATAATTTGAACAAGGTCAAAGCTGAAGAAATACTGATACATTCATTAAGGTTGGACACATAATTTTGAATAATTTTGTTCCTCTATGTACTGTACTTCATTCACTGTGTAAAGATTGATGAAAATAAAGTCTCTGTTATCTCGTAGCTTAGCCTCAAAATAGCTGCAGCAGCAAAGCTTTGGCTATAGCTAGCAGGAGGATAAAAGAAAGGAATGCTCTCTCTGGAATTACATGGCCAAAGTCTTCCATCACAGACAAGAGTTTTGGTTTTCCTCCCCAAGACCACTTGAATTACAATTTGCTAAAGGATTATTATGGAGTTGTTGCCCATTGACACTCGAAACAAACCGCCTCGCCCAGCTTTTACGATTAATCGTTTTAAGCCATTTATGAGCTAAATTAGCTGAATGCAGCTCCTCAAATGGGAGGATTTATATGTTTAATATCTTTGTCAATTTAATATTTTGGGTTTCTTTTCTGTAATTTGACACAACAAAGTACAAGTACTTTGATGGTGTCATTTTGGATTCTGAGAAACAACAATGAGACAAATGTACTTTATAACAGTTTATGGACTAAACTAAAAACTAAAATCTTGTTCGTAAATTGCAGCAAACTTTCCTGATAAACAACACCTCTATGTGACTCCTGAAGGTGGGTCACCAACCATACACACACTATAGAGTAAAATGTCAAACACATTAAAAAAAACTGATGCCCACAACCTTTTGTCCCATTGCATGCTGGGAGACTGTCCTAGCAACCCTCCAAGACAATTACAAGCATATTTTCAATGTGGAGCATTTTGCTCTTTCACATGTAAATGATTCTTTTAAATCAATTACTAGAACGGTGAATCGGTTAGCCACTGTTTATCTTCTAATCTCACTGGCTCATGTCCTGATTGTTCATTGTAAGCAAAGACATGAATCCTCCTGGGTCCTGTCTGTCTTGAGCGTAATTCTAAAACACTTGTGACTCAGCCTCGCCGCTTTGATTCTCAAACCGTTACGGAGCCATTCAGCATGCTCCCTCTGCACAAATGATGTGCTTTCTTCTTGCCGGGGTCACTTAACAAAAGCCAAAGATAAGTACACCCTCAAATGAATTGGAGAATGTTTTCTGATTGTACATCCTTGAAAGGGACGATTTGAAAGAGCCCATTTGTCAAGGAGAGAGAATAAAAAATGTTGTTAAGAAGTAACGGACAGCGAAAGCAGCTTTGGCTCTGCATTGTGGAGGAGTCGTTATTTGAATGAAAATCAACTATTCAGTCATTTTCCCACCGCACAGCTCTGTCTGTGCTCAGAGCACCTGGTTCTTATTTTCTGTTTGTTTTTCTCGGTGGTAGCCTATACATTTACTGGGTGTATGATTTTTCTTATAGTGACTGTTCATTGTGCCTGCAGCTATAGATGCTGGTAGTGGTGATGGTGAGTGCGTGCATATGTGTGTGTGTCTCTGTGTGCGCATACGCAGTCATGCATGAAATGCGGTGAGACAGTGTAATTTATTCTGTCTTACCGGATCGCAACAATGCAGGCGTGGATGTGACAGCGTGTGTTTGTGTGTGTGTGTTGGAGACACAGCAGGTGTAATAACATCATACCAAAGCAGTGCAGAAGAACTCAATCTCGCATGCTCTCTACATCCACTCCAGCCCGGCTTTCTCCCGCCTCCTCTCCCTCCCACTCATATGGTCTCGGAAACTTTAGTGTTATTTTTGCTGTGCATCTGTTGTTTCACGTGAAGAAAATGGAAAGAAGTTACTCTATGTAGCCCCGTGGAGCTCTTTGAGAGGGCGTTATACTGAAAAGCAGTGAAATACTGAGTAGGCTTGTTTACTCATGTTTATACTGCCTTCTGTGGAGTCATTTTACTTCCCTTCCATCTCTGATTTTAGTCACTTCCCTAGACTGCCATCTCTCCTCCTATATGCATATATTTTGTTGTTTCCCTCTCCCTGCTTGTTTCTTCTTCAGGAGTCTTTATTGAAGCCCAAACAATAAAGACTAGAATATCTGATAAAAATATATTAATGGATAATGAGTTTAAGCATAGTTTGTGTTAATCATTAATCCAATTTATTGTCAACAAGTCCTCCAGCTTATATCACCTCATAGGTCATTAGTTATTACCCTTTGCTGCAACCCACACAGGGTGTAAATATAGACAGTGCATGCGATGCGGTTGCACTGTGGCCCGTAGAGAGAATGGGCCCTTTAGCAATGTGAAAGGCACCTCAGAAATATGTCCTTTGCTCTGTCTGCCCTCAAAAAGGAAAACTCATTTCCATCAAGGTTAGTATGAATGATGATATGCTTATTCCACATAAAAAACATTTCAATGTTATTCATTTCTTGTTTTCTTCTATTATAGTTGTGCAATAAATGTGCAAGGTAATGTGTATGCTGATGTTATCGAATTTATACCAAAAACTGACTTTGTTGCTCTTTATACTCCGTCATTGAATCCTTTGCTCCCGACCACTAGAGGTTGATGCGTAAAGACAAAAATTAATCTTTTGAGCTGTTTACAAACAAGTTTAGGAGGATTTATATGTTTTCTCTGTTTTATAGCTTTGTTAATTTAATTTATTGGGTTTTTCTTTCTGCAAGTTGAAGAAAACAAGTAATTTGATGGTGTCATTTTGGATTCTGAGAAACAACATAGGGACAAACAGTTAATGGACTAAACCGAAATATCGTTTTGGTAGTAAATGTACATTATAGTTGTGCAATAATGATTGCTGGGTAATGTGTATGTTAATGTTGAGTCGAGTATATACCATGCACAGACTTTGTTGCTCTTT
>CAFUXE010001481.1:647475-674668 GCA_903364295.1 Serranus cabrilla | reverse complement strand
GTTGCTGTGGCGTGGGAAAACATGTTACGTCACAAGACGCTTCAGGGAAATGTAAATGACTGGATGAAATTTAGTTGGACTTGAGTTAAATACAGATGTTATTAGATCAACAACAACATATGGTCAGACTACAAGAAGCTTCCATTTATGTGTGTGGGTTGTTCTGGTAGAAAGCTACTGAGGAGCACATAAATTACTACTTTTATGGGTGTTTTACCAAATCCCTGAACAAAATGTATCAAAACAGGCTGTCATCATATATATAAGTGTGTTTTTAAATCTATATATGTGCTTTTTTCCCATGCCTATAGCAATAAAACCTCTCACATACTCGATATTTATGGATATTTGTGTATTCCATCAGTGTGTGACCTTTTTGAATTGACCTTTAGCGCTACACAGAACGTCCCAAGAGCATCTCAGAGCGGGCTAAAAATGATGCCATGCATCAAAGGAGCCTCCCACACCATAGAAATTAGCCTCTTTCATCATTGCTTGTGCACAAGGTCAAAGTATTGGTAAGTATGGCCATTATGGGTCATAAGGAGCCTCAGTTGCACTTTGACAGCCCAATTACCCCTTGAGATGTGTGGGGACTGCATTTGCCTGGTGGCTCTTGTATCTTTAAAGACTCTGAGCACACCTCTTTTGTCTTTATCAGCTTTATCAGGGGAGGCATAATTTGTTTAGATATAGGGCTCGTTTGGAGGAGTCTGCAGTCTTTAAATTGTTGTTAAATTTGTGATTAGGGCTGACCCAAATGCTTCAAGGCTTCGACTGTTTCCATTGTAGTCGCCGTCTAAACCAGTATTCAAACTCTGCCTTTGTCTTTTTTAGTTTTTTGGTTAATTTGAGTAAAAAACAGATCTTGGATGACAACAGAGTTGCATCCCAGCAGTGACATTTACCACAAGGAAGATAAAAGACATTCTCAGAACATCTCAGTTCTTGATTGGTGGATGCGGACCATTGATTCCAACAGATTCTGTGAGACTGAGCAGATGTAGCAAAGCTGGCTGGCAAATGTAAAGCGTCAAAGCCCCCAAAATTTTATTCAGGACCACCCTGATCTCCAGCCTAAACGACGGAATAGGTTGTTCGTCAGTACCACCCATAACGACCCATATGAATCATCACTGATCGATGTTTAGGACAAAAAATCTTCCTGGCAAGGCAGTATAAAAAGCAAATAAATGTATGTAATTGTTGGAAGTAAAGTACTTATGACGTTAACTATGATTAGTGCTGACCCATATGCTTCAAGCCTTCACACATTGTCATAGTAATTAATGTCCAAACCAGTATTCGAATGCTGCGTTTGTTTTATTAAAAAAAAATGTTTTAATTAAAGGGCAAAACTTTAGATCTTCCTGTCCATGGATGACAATAGTGAAGCATCTCAAGAGAAAGGAAGTTACTACTGTGCTTCAAAAAGAAAGGTACAGTATAAACCATATCCTTGTCCTTGATCAGTGGAGACAAAATGCAAACAATGGATTCCAACGGATTCTGGAACACGGAGCATCTACACAACTGTAGCAAAGCTTCAAAGCCCCATAACAGGCATTCAGGACAGCCCTGACTGTGATAGTAAAGTCAAAAGACACTTTTTGAAAACTGAACCATATTATATTTCGTTTTACCTAGATCACTGATTTTTAATGGACTATTCTCTGTCTCTCTTTTCTGCAAAAACAAGCCTTTATTGAAAGAGCTACAGCATTAAAACAGCATTTCAATTATCGGTATCTTTCTACATCCGAGTTTTCGGAACAAAGCTATGAAATTGCATATTTTTACTGCCTATATGGGAAGTTGTTTGAAAGTGAAAATTGAAAGAAGCCAACTGACCATGAAACGCCTTTATTCATTGCCGAAAGGTAAAGACTGATGATTGGATCACATTACCTTATAATATAATAGAAGTAGTATAATCTGAATGGAAACACATAATGACCCGTTCTCAATAGTCCGTCTCTCTAACGGTCTACACCTTGGAGCAGTGGATGAAGGAGTTTTAATGGTCAGTAGGTAGCCATCTGCTAATCAAATGAAATGACACTCTAGTGACATACACAATGTGTGTGCACCTGTGTGTGAGAGAGAAAATGAAAGTATAATATAAATGTGGATCCAATAGAACGCCTTCCAGTGAGGAATGTCTCCACCGTAATTTAATAATTGTTAACTTTACAGGAAGTAAAAATCACTAGAATTGCACAGCTCTGGAGAGTTCTTGGAAAAATGTATATACAGTTGGAAAATGAACAGTTAACTGAACTGCAGTGGCTTTGTAGTAGAAACTTTAGCTCTATCCACAATGCACCTCTTTCATTTGCAATTAACGTTAAACTGCTGCTATGGGAAAGTGCTTGTTGTGGAACTAGTGTGAAGCCATTTGCAAGAGTCGTCCCCATTGTTTAAAAGTTTAAATGTTTGTAGCTTTCACACTTAATGCCATGTTTTTACAGCTAAAGGGAAGCTGTAGCAGTGTGTCCTTGCTATTGAATAAAAGGTTCAATGATACATGCACAAGTAAAGGTAGATACATCATTTGAATTGCATCCAACATAACTGATAATTCATTAACAATGAGGTGGGTTTCATTCTTTACTCCCCACACTGTGTTTCACCTCATGTAATATCATTGAATTTGTACAACAACTCCACCAAGGTTGTCTGTTTTAATAAGCACTTCATCTGGATTCAGGTCAACACATTGCATGTAGGATAATAAGCAAAAAAAGAAGTCAGCCTGAAGGCATGTTTTGATGTCAAAGAGCTCTCTCAACCAAAACTATTCAAACTCAACTCTCTTTCAGTTCGAAGCAGTTCTAAGAGTACATGACTCAAACACAACAGAAAAAGTTAATTAAGTGCATTACAGACAATGTACATCCTGCTGCAATAGATCCAGGACTATAGTGATGGATCGGCTTTCAAAGTGACTGGAACTCAGTTTTACCATTAAAACACCAACAGAAGGGATGCCCTGTCAGAATGAGATATATCTGAATTTGTATCCAGTCTTTTTCTGGTTAGGGGATTGATCCACTGGAACTGCCTCAGTCAAAAAGGCGTTTGTGAGGGTGGCTTTACCACCTGTGTTTCCATGGCTTGGGCAATCACAGGTGCACACATCACTCTAGTGCCATTAAGTTCAAACTGAGGCCAAAGTTTTACACAAGTAATCACTCTATACAACAACAACTCACTGTGATATTAACCACATTAAGGTATTTGTCAGAAATATTGTCATATTTGATTTTGTCCATATGCCATGTGCTACTACAGTATCACTGCATTCATCATTCTCCAACTGTAATATAAGGAGAAGAGATGCCAAGAGCAACAGCCCTGGAGACGCTGACAAATCAGAGCAGACTGAGGTTTTCAGGAAGAGACAGCATTTCAGACAGGGGGTGATTATAGGTAAATTCAGACGTAACGTATGAAAAGCAATGCCTTTTGTACATCAAAGCATGTAAACAATTATAAACCTTAAAATCAGCGTATGTCCCCTTTAAGCTTCTCCACACTGATAAAAAAAAACTTGGAAACAATCACAAAAATAAGTCAGGAAGCAGCCGCTTAATAAACATTTTAACAACTCACGTTTCTCTTGTAGTGGGACGAACAGCTGACGAAAGCACGTTTACATCTTTAAAACTTCTCCAGCCTTGAAAAGAGGAGCTTAACCTATTGGTTGAATCTACAATGAACAGGATCTCTAAATGTGCACAACTGGGGAAGTTCTCCAAAATAGTGTGCAGCTCCTTAAATTGTAACCAAGCTAACACCTGCTGACTTGTTGCTTTGGTGCAGTTGAGTGTTTGCAGGAGTGAGAAGTGAGCTGCAGACTTATTCTAGTGTTTAATTGACACTGATTTCTGCAGGGCTGCCACCTATTGGTGAGTTGTAGCGAGCCCACAATCACCTCCACACGGGTAAAGATTATCTACTCAGCTCAGGCCCAATTTGTAGGAGTTCATTGTTACCTTGGCTTTTGTAGCTGCCGCTGTTTAGTGTAAGCACAACTAATAGGAATACTGATTATTTATTTTGACCCTTCCCGGCCACACAAAACATCCATTGTTTGGTGTTGTGTTCTGTAGTAACACAATGAATAGAGAGGCAGTGCATACCTGGATTTTCGCATGCACAGTCATTCTGCTATATACGGATTATCTTGACAGAGCTGGGAAGATTAATGCAGACAGGCCTGGAATATGAAAACATGTTTTACTGTACTGTGATGCGACAAAGTGGGGGTATGTAAAATAGTGATTTTCCATTCCTTTGTCGTGAATATACACAAGTCATAATGGTGCTCGAGTGTGCTTCACATATGCAAACTGCTCTGTAAGGTCAAAAATGGAAAAAGCTTTCTGACTTCCAGCCCCGCATCATAATCATGCTCGACTTTTTCTGCCTTTTATTCCGCTTGGCAGGGATTGAAAATCACTGTTATTCAAACAAGGAATACTGTTTGTACAACAAACATGTATTTGTCTGCTCATAGCAGTGATTCATTAAGAAGAAAACCCAATATTTTGAGAAAGGGCGGAATTTTTTTTTTTTACACTGCATTACAGAGCACTGAACCACAGTTGCATCTAGACAAATAAGGGGTTAAATGTATTATTATCAGTGTGAAGCCACATTTGTGCATAATTTACATTCTGCCTCAGAGCAAGCACTTAGCTGTGTTGATTGCACTGCAGTCAAGCCAGAATTGAGTTAATTTTCATCCGTCGAGATGATGTGAATTCTAAGGACTTCCACTGTGTCGCCTCTTTGCTTTCTAATAGTTCTCGAGCAGAAATGAGAAGTGGCATTATGAAAGCAAACACAGATTTGGACGACGGTGTTGCATCTTAGTGATACTTTGCTCGCCCGAGGCTCCCAGACGCAGGCTGGCTCATTCACTCAACAAGCAAACAAGCAAGTTTTTCATATTGCAATTTGTCCTCGAGGAAAACAAATTCAAAGTGAGTTACAGATGCCACGCTCATCCATCACCATCACTTAGCTTCCTGTCACTCTCTCTGTACAATCCAACATGAGCGACAGTTCCTTTACATTATGCAAGGACACACTTACATCAGGATAAAGCCACATATTTGCAAATCACCTGCCCACATTTGCTTATTAAGCATACCGTAAATACACACTTCTATCCGCACATATCAGTCACATATAATCATCCATCTGTTCGTCGCATGTATTCCCCTGAGGGTTCTGATCAGCACGCTCACTAAGCTCCAGCAATCAGACTCATGAAAGACTTCAGTTCGGTTCCACTTGTCACAATGCATGTTCGAGTGCAACACACCTTCCCTTGTAATTACATGAAGGGATTCCTTGTGAGCGAGTGTGTATGTGATGGTGTGTGGACTCATGTCGTTACATCTGCATGTTTCCATGTTGTTTTATTGCTTCTCTCTATGCATGTGCTTATGTTTGAATGTGAGGCATGACTGCTTACTCTGAATGCTGGATGGGAATAAAGAAAGGTATTGTTTGTGTGAATTTCCATACAAAGAAAAGAGTTAATTCGCCTGTCATTTACATGATACTCATGAGCTGAGAAGGTATAATAATCATCCTGGTTGTGTTATGTACGAGAGCAAACATTAACTTGATAATAGCCAACAGTCCGACATCGGTTGAAAGGCGGTGTACATCCTGGACAGTTCGCAAGACTATCGCAGGGCTGACGCACAGAGACAGACAACTATTCACGCACTCTTAAGTTGTGTTTCCATAATTACATTTCTATGCTGTTTTGAAGATTTGCATAGGAAAAGCTTGATGGAAACACCTCAATTCGATAAAACTTTTGGAAACCTGAGATAGTATTTTTTCTTTGATCCGTTAAATGGGACATGAAGGCTCTTTTTCTGAATAAGTTCTGACATAATAAACATAAATCTCACATGACTGATCAGCTGTTTCTGCTCTGCTGGAAAAGCCAAAAGAAGGAGAAGAATCTGTTTCTGCTTTTTTCTCTATTTTCTCTCATGGGTGGCCAAAGTTATCAGATTAGCAACCTCTTTTTTGTTGTTGTTTTTACTGTTTTGCACAATCTCTTCTTCTACTGTTAACTGATGAATTAGCCGACAGCAATACATTACACTGCCATCTTCTGACCAAAGTATTGCAGCATTGTTTATTTGCTCTAAACTTCGCCTTTTCTTTAATGCAACATTTCAAAATGTGGCTTCAACTTAAATGTAAACATAGCTACTCCCTCCTACGGGCAATTTACAGTCAGCAGCTAAACCTAAGCTGCATGTCTTTTGACTGTTGGATGAAGCTGGAGGACCCGGAGAGAACCCACACAGAGTGAGAGCATGCAAACAGCAAGCGGGATTCAAACCTGCGACCCTCTTTCTGCGAATACGTATTATATACGTATTATATATATATTTGTGAATACGCTAAAGATTATTACTCTAAGACTGAAGGAGTGTAATAGAATGAATGGAGGAGGATGGATATTTCTCATTCATTCATTCTATTCAGTATCCTTAACCTCTTATCCAAACTAGGGGCGCGGGGGGCTGGGGAAGATCCCAGCGAACACTGGGCGAAAGGTGGGACAGTTCGCCAGTCTATCAAAGGGCAGACACAGAGACAGACAACCATAAACATGGTTGGTCTCATTCATTCACTCCTATGGGCAATTTAGAATCGCCAATCAAACCAAAGCTGCATGTTTTTGGACTGTGGGAGGAGGAACAGAATTGAACTGGCAACCCTCTAGCCGTGAGACGACAGCAGCGTGTAGCCCCTACTTTTTGAATATGTCAAGGAATATTACTTTAAGTTCGTTGGAGGAATTTAAAGTTTGAATGGAGGAAGACCGGACTTGCTGGATATTGTTATTTGAGTTCAATTATTCTTTCCACTTTCTTTGGAATGATGTGTCTCAGGTTTTAGTGCTGCGTCTGACTTACGTTCATGAAGACAATGAGGCACTTGTGTTTGGGTATGAAGACACACACACACTCACACACAACAAAAACAATGCAGACAAATCTGGAAGTTGGGGTGTTTAATTATTTCTACAAAATATGGTGAAGCTAAGTTAAAGGTTAGGTGATATAATGAGAAAACTGTAATGAGAGAAATTACTGTTTCCTGGTTACCTGACCTCACTTGTATTTTGCTGTTGCTTCCTCCACTTACCCTTTCCTCTGAATAACAGTGTGTGTGCCTATCAGCCCTACAGCAGAGTGCCTTTATCACGGAGCACAGGTGACACCTGCATAGTGACAGAGAGATATTCTTCTGTGTGCTGCCAAAATAAATGATATGGTAAATGGACTGTACTTATATAGCGCTTTTCTAGTCTTTGCGACCACTCAAAGCGCTTTTACACTACAGACTGCGCTCATTCACCCTTACATACTGGTGGCCGAGGCTACCCTACACGGTGCCACCTGCCACCATCAGGAATTCATTCACACACCGATGAACGCAGCATCGGGAGCAGTTTGGGGTTCAGTATCTTGCCCAAGGATACTTCGACATGTAGGCTGCCATGGTCAGGGATCGAACCACCAACCTTCCGATCAGTGGGCGACCGCTCTACCAACTGAGCCACAGCCGCCCCTATGCATGGGGAACACTGGTAGGTTGGCGTGCTTGTGGGGAGAAGTGGGCGTTTCACGCAGTTTTGTGACTTTTTCTTAATGGATGTTTACAGAAAAGTGTAGTAAAAGTCTGAAAGAACAGCATCAGGTATTACTGTACAGCTCTGATGAGAGATACCTCCTGAGCTCTTCTTGCAGAATCTCTTCAGGTACAAAAAGCCATAAGGAAAAATTCTCATGGGGAAGGTGTGAATGGTATCCAAGGGTGGTTGTTTTTTTTTTCTCTTATGACTTTGTGACATTTACAATCCATTATCATTGGCTTGGTATGAGGAGTGAACTGACTATTTTCCTGAAGGACACTGAAAACAGCTATTCAGCACATGTCCTTCTGATTATGTAGAGGGTGGAATGTTCTATAATGTGAGCTGAAAGAAAATATTACTTTAGAAATGTTTTTTCTCTGAATTTTGATATATTATCCTCATTCTCTGGATATTAAATGGAACCGGGCGGATATTAATAGAGATAGTGTTTGTCTTCCTGAGTATGGTAATGTACACCAACCAAGCATTAGTGCATCTGTGTATATACTGCATGGTGGTAGACATTTTTTTTTTTTTTGCTGAGAGACGAGATGGAAGCATTGGAATGGAATTTGCAAAGGATTTTCCTAAGGAGAAGTGAGTATGGTGTGAAAAACAGGAGCCGGTAGAGAGGAGGAATATGAGCAAAAAAAACAACAACAGAGAAACAGGGAGCTCGAGACAGCGTGAGAGAGAGGGAGTGAAAGAGGAGGAGACAGGCTGAAAATGGATATCACAGAAAGTGGGAAATATGGAGAGAGAGAGAGAGAGAGAGAGAGAGAGAGGGAATCGTGCTATGCAGCCAAAATATCAAACTTGTCTCTCTTAAGGAGGAGTAAAATAAGCGAGAGAGGAGAAATGCAAATTGCACTTTTTATAAAGCCGAGCACACATGTTCCCCTCTCTCACGCACACTTATCTAAACAGTGCTCCCATCTTGACATGACGGTGAAAGGCAGGCATGGGGGACGTCTTAGTTATGTAATCCAATGTCTCAGTTGCATAAAAAAAGCAAGCGTGCTTTTGTCTTCAAACTCGATCTTCTGATGGTGCTCCAGCTCACCGTTCACATCTAGTGGATTTGAATGCAAGCAGCAGCAGCAGCAGCAGCAGCAGCAGTGTGTGCAGTAACTGAAGAGCCACAGCACCATCTGTCGACTGGATCACACAACGACAGCCGACTGCAGCAGCAGAGCAAAGCTGAGCAACAAGAGGATGGAAACATAGGAAACCCCTCTCTGTGAGTGGCACTAAACCTCCTCTTATCCTGCCTCCTCCCAGTTATTTGCATAATCCCTTTAGATTGGCTCAGTAGGGTTATATACATTATGAGCATGTGTACTGTAAGCTACAGCAGCCTCAGCTATGTGATATCTCTGACAGCACTGTCTCTAAGTATAGAAAGGAGCATTTCAATCGTCTAGTTTTGATTTTAATTTGAATAACTACTGGATAATCCGGTCTTTTTAAAGGTACCATCACATAGACGCAAATATGAATCCAAAAATTTAAAATCTCTTGTGCAGTGTTTGAACGTACTTAAAGACAATCTAAGGAGTGGACTCAATGTTTCAGAACCACAGCTCACAATGTTACATTCACTGTCATTTGAAATCCAGAGCCAGCGTACAAAAACATGCAAGACTGTCAGACTGCCTGCAGGATGCACTGAACATGTCAATGTTCCTGTTGTGTAACTTGTTAAATGTTCACTCTGGCATTCTACATGTTGAACTTCAACTGATCACATTTCCCTTTCATCTGCCTTCAATATAATCCTGTTTTTTTCCTTTCTTTCTTCATCGCAGTATTTCCGTCATTCCACTCTGTCTTTTATTCCGCCTCTCCATCTCACTGTCACCATCTCGCTCTCACCCAACTCCCATCTCCAAGCCCCCCAACTCCATTCCTGTTGTCTCATTTCCTGTTTCTTTCTCCCCGAGTCTCTCCCTCTAATCTTCGTCCTTACATCATTTATCTCTCGGTCTCATCGCCTGCTCCCACAGGCACTGACAGCATGAAGGATTTATCAGGGAACAGAAGAGGCCGTGTGTGAGGATGTCCATCATCAAAAACTGTCAGTGTCACTGTCAGTGAACACGCATACATATGGTACATGTAACAAACAGGGACACGGCCATGAATCTTATGCACACAGCTAATGATTACCAGGTATCTCACTGCTGAGGTGGAAAGAAGGGACAATTTAAAGTCCCCCTCCAGACATGTTTGTAAAAATACTTTGCTGCAATTAATATTTAATATGAGTTTCAGGCTTTTCCACATCTTAAGAGAGGTATGGAAGCACATCTCACCTTTCTCCCTCACTGAGAAATTCTGGATCTAATCTCTGCATCTCCCATCACTGATGCTCACGTTATGTTCACCGCTTAAAAACAGTGCTAGCGGGGCGCGGCTTATGACTCACAGACCACAGAGGTGGTGTTGCTGTCTGGGCAAGATTCAAGACTTTTATTTGCCATTTGCTAAGGTACAAAAATGTAGGAGGTAGTCAGTAAAAACAGAAGGACGGTCATAAAAACAAACAATTGTATACAGTAACAAGTATAGAAACATATCAAACTAGAAAAGCACTTGGAGAGCGAAGATCCCTGCCAAGGCAATAGGGTCAGTTACGCAATACCAAATTGCACACTTTTATATTATTATATTGAAAGCATGTATTTTGGGAGCACACTGGCATTGGAATATTTCATCCACTAGATGGCGGCAGTTAGAGAAGGCAATATGGTCACCGATGCAACAATATGAATTTGCAATTGTCCTCATCAAATCCAAGCCTCTTTCCAACAAAACAGCGACTACAACAGCTGCCACCTACCTGAAGTCATTTATTTAAGTCCACACACCCTCCCGCTCACTACACTCTTCCAGGGAAAGGCGTCTTGCCCCTCCGGCACTACAGGACACAACATCTCAAGCTAGACTCTTTTTCTCTGTAGTTCCTAAACTCCATCCGATCTGCTGACTCCCGCTTAATCTTTAGGAAGACACTAAAGACCCAGTTCTTTACTGAACACCTTCACACATAATCTACAAAAAAAGCACTATTTCTACACTGTTTCCTTATACACTGATGACTTGATCTTTGTTCGTGTTGTATGAACTCTCAAATGTACGTTGCCTTGGATAAAAGCATCTGCTAAATAACACACATTCACAGCTACTTGGTTTGATGAGCTGCAGCGGATGTTGGGATTTCTGTGTACAGTTAGCGAGGCTAAGGTAGCAGCTTGATGCTCAAAGACTCCCTCCACATTTGAAAGCTGTTTCCTTGTTAAACCAGAGTGTCTCATTTCTATTCCTACACGTTAAGTTAAAAAGATGTGAAGATGTTCTTAAGCAACTTGCCCAACACTACTGAGTTAACAAAGGGTTATTTTTAGGGTTGAATTAAGGTGTGCAAGTTTGGCTGAGGTATTAATTCTATGTGTTAGCGTAATGTGCGTTTCACTCAGCCAGTGTGTGAAGAAAGCAAGACAAAAGGAAGTAGAAACACACGGATAAAGCAAAATACAAAAAGAGAAAACTAATCTTGTATCTTTGCCGTAGTCCCTGAGAGTCATCTGCAATGTCTCAGGTTTTTTTCCTTCCCTCTCTGCGGTAGTTCATAACAGAATCTGACAAAAATACACAGCCCTTGACAAAACAGCACCGCGGTTTGAGGTTGGATTTGGTTCCTATACTTGTATTGAAGTAATTCAATAGGGTATTGCTGCTTTTACTAAAAAAAAAAAAAAGAATTTGAAAACTTTTTTTTCCTCCGCTGCTCTTGTGCTCACAGTTGGATGAACAAATTCAATTTTCTGTTCAGGTTTTATTTCTCAGTTTCCAATCTTTTGTCTCCTGCTCTCCCATTTAAAAGCTCGGAGACACACCGAATGCAAACACGCATCCTCGCATCATTCATTCAGGATTGCAGTTCTGACGTTTTGATTAATCGCATTGATTGATCAAAGACACATTTTTCTGCTTCTGGCAATAAAAAGGCAAATGTGAAGATTGGTTTCATGTATACACACGTTCAGCCGCATAGGCTTAATGCAAGGAGAGTGACTCATTCCCTCACTGGTCAGCTACTGTATGAACACATTAATGTGCCGGAATTATTGATCTGACGAAAGAAGCTGACAGCCCCAGCTGGTCTGAAACAAAGAAGAAATCAATGCTTATTTTACCCACTGGACCACACACAAAAGCACTCATACAGATATTCACCTTTTTAAATGAACAATACAGAACCTTTTCCCACCTGCTGCGCTTCATACACACATACATACATGCTATGTCTGACGAACGCAGGCCATTATCTCCTTTAGAGGCTATTTTGACATTTTATTCTGCATGTTTATACCACTTTAAAAACAACCTGATCTCACAAAATGATGTTAAATGACCACATTTATTTTAAACACAAAATTACGTGCTGTTGGCACATAATGTGTAGAAGACACTTGAATCAGAAGAGTGTTCTAAAAATAGCACACACTTAATTATGTTGTAAAATAGGCTGCAGTTTCGGTGAATTGATGCTACAAAACCACTGACCTGGGTTTAGGGCAATAACTCCCTGGTAAGGCGTTATAAGACAATAAAAGTAAGTAAATATACCGAAATGCCAGAAGAGAAGCCATGCAAGTTACATAAAAAAAAGAAGTTAAGTAAAAAAACATTATGCACAAACGGTGAGCCACAGAAGTTACGTACGTAATGTTAAAAAACCTAATTCACAAACTGTGAGCCAAGGAAGTCACGTAAAAACGTCAGTTGCGTTAAAAGACGTTAGTTTTGTTTCCACGCGGCACACAAACCCTATTCTCCCAGGTGAAAGTTTCCATTAAGGTCATACAATTAGGTATAGAGAAAAAAAAATACCATTAATAAGACATAATTCTTATTTATCATCATTTGGGTCTCAAGTTGCACCCAGAAGTCTTTGGAAATCTACCTTAATTAATAATTTAGCCAAGAAAAGGTCCTTTATATCTCTCCACCTTTCTGTCCATTTCTTTTTCTTCCTTTGTAGTTGCACTTTGAAAACTTTGTTTTCTCCCTTCCAGTTTACTGGAATTGCTTCCCGTTTGTTCGTAAACATAGATAAGAAGTTAATCATTCCTTGAGTCTAATAATCAATTCAATTTGTCCATTTCTTTCCACTCTTCTCCTTCCATCATACATTCTTCTGTTATTGCATTTTGTTTACGCTCTTCCAGCACACCTGGGGAATGAGTGCGTTATCTTTTGAATAGACCTACGATATATCTAGTCTAGTCAGTTTTTCCTCTTATTATTTCTTCACAATATTCTCTCTCTCTCTTTCCTTTAGATTGGGAATGTGACAGACCACAACAAAAAGACACGGACACTCAAGGACAATGTATATACACAGTGTCAAAAGTGTCTGCACATGTTGTACATCCATTGTCCTGTGAATTCTAAGGGTAGTGGTAACAATGCGAACATACACGTGCCAACAGGAATATAAAATGAGCCTCTGCATGTAGGTTTATATACAGTGATGCAGAAGAAAACGCCCACACACGGTAATGCTCGAGGGATGCATGCAGCCAGATAATTGTCAACCAGTTTCAATGGACTTCTTTTATCACAGAGTGTATTGAATTTCTCGCCTTCCCTTATTAAGACAGCGGATTGAAACAACTCAGATATCAAGGCCAAGACAGAAGCTCTGATTGTCTCTGCCACTCAATAAGAGCTTCACTCCTCCTTTTAAATGATTTTTTTTTCCATCAGAGAGAGGAGAGACAACTAAGAACCAAAGCTGAGATGTAAAAAAAAAAAATGGAAGAAGCAGGATTATGAAAATCTGCTTTGCGCATTTTCCTGTGACCAAACGATTCGACTTCTTTCTGTTTGGGATGAAACCCAAAAAAAGTTTCCACTGGTGTTGCTGGTAGGGGAAGCAATTTAACATTGCTCAGGCTTTGGTCGCTTGAGGCAGAGCTTTATTCAACAAAACACTGAGGTGATATTTCAACATAATGATAATAAGAGAAGTTGCCAGTTTGGTGTTTGAAAATCACATACCCATTAAAAATGTTCTCCTCAAGACTTTTCCATAGTTAAAAATTAATGTAATTTAAAAAAAAAAACTGAGTTAAGAATTCGTAGGTTTTATTTGGCATGCAGCAGAAGTGTTTTAAGAGACACTCACCGCCTTCAAAAATTGTTTCAGGCCTGTGTGTGTGTGTGTGTGTGTGTGTGTGTGTGTGTGTGGTTGTGTATGCATGGCCCGCAGCCACTAATAATCTTTCTTGTCCCAAATGTCATATGGTCACGAGACTGCAACGTGATAGGGCAACACCTTCCGTATGTCCTTGTCCCACGGGCAGCAAACACACACGCCCACACACACACACACTACGGACACATTAGAAGGTTTTTGAAAATCGTAACTGAAACACTGCAGCACATTCCAGCTGTTCATCTCCTTCATGACACTAATGTCAGCACCTCCAATCTCAAAAGTAATTCAACATGCATTAAATATGCACAGAAATTACTCGTGGTGAGAGCTGGAGGCAACCCGTCTTCATGTGAAAATAATATGAGTTAAGTCAGCAATCCGATTATATCTACGAAACCAAATATATTTATTATGCTTAAATTAAACAGGAAAGAAAAGAAACACAATCCAACTGTCACATTTACCCAAACACCAAATTTTCTTTCTGTGTCACACACAAACTCAACAATAACACAGTGGCACACTAGAAAGCAGAGGGCTGCACAAACTAGTTGATTCATCAGATAAAGTGCAAGAAAACATGACTAACACAAACACACTGTGTCAACAAACTCCAGCCTCGCCACAGGGGAGCCCAGCAGCCGTAATCACCAGGAAACAATATGCCGCCCATCACTCCCCACACCATCAGGATTTGTCCTCCAGCTGTATCACATCAACAACTCCTAATGTAAAGCGGCCTAAGTAGCCTTTAATGTGCGCCAGCTATAATCAACAGAGATTGGGGGGAGAAATTGCAGCATTTTGCAGCATGTCAAACTTTTGTTGTTGAAAATCGTAGTAATGGAAATAAGCGCTGTCCAAAACACCCACTGATGTGTAGGAAATGGCACATCCGCTTAACACTGCATAATTACCACTTAGAATTAAACAGCCGCTGGCAGGCACACCGCCACGCTGCCAACGGGGTTAATGCAGCCAATCGCATTGAACCTAACACTCTGACACAAATGGCATTGATTTTTAAAGTGTGTGACACATACAAGTCACACTCTGTATGCATCATAAGCTGATTAATCCTTGGGATCATATTGTGCGTATGGGCGTTATAAAACTTAATAATTTCTACAGTAATAAGAAGCCTCTAACTGCAGAAAGACGGACAGGTAAGAGAGGCTGCACTCAACATGATGATCACTTGTCCTTAATTATCATGCAGCTGCTGTACACACACACACACACACAGCGGCAATGTGAATGTGTTTAATTCAGTCAATGATATCAGCATCAACACTTGTGATATCTTCTTGATGAGCCATTACCAGGAAGGACGTAAATGCCACACACAAAGAGCGCCTCGTGTCATTTCAATAACGACTCCTCCTCTCTCAGGTAAGAGGCAGAGCTACAGAGAGACGACGAGCGTTCAGCCTGATGACTACTTCAACCCAATTTGCATACATCAAACTCACATGGAGGCCGTTCTCTCTGGAGGATTCCAGCCCGTCACACCGCTGGCAACTCCTCTCATCTATTGTGAAGCCTTTTGTAAAGAATGACAAATGGTAATGTGCGATAAAAAGTCACATGCTCATTTCAGGGACGCTGTTCCTTTGTCAGTGTGGCAGCAAGGGTTATATGTTGGATGACTAATACGTCTAAAGCCCCCAAAGGCAGCGGAGACCTGAACTAGCACTCCGCCACTTATCCCTAAACGCCCTACCACGAATCTGACCTTTTAGAAAACCATTTCAGCACCAGATGTGACGAGCCACTCTCACATTTTCTCAATGTCTGGGTGCTATCATCTTGTTTAATACCCCTCCTGTTTCATGTCCTCGTCGTCACCTGTGTCACCTTTGTTGTTTCAAACTGGGATTCTCTCATTCACTTGTTTCTTTTTCATCGTGTTTTTTTCCCCTTCTCGTCATTTTTCTCCCAGTCTTTCCTCGCCTTCCTCTCGGTTTTCTTGCCCCCTTTTTAATCCCAGCGCCTCAAGCACTTCTATTCATTTTGCTGACATTCGATTGTCAGACAAGAACTTGTTCAAAATGGCCCAATTTGACCTTATTTTGGTGTGAGGAGAAAATCACTTACGCTTACTTTCTTGTTATTTTAACACCTTCATCTGCCTGGTATCTGTGTGGGGTCTTAAAATCCATCACAGGGCAGAGGTATGCATTAAAGGGGCAGAGAACCTTAAGTCTAATATGTCAGAATTTCTTCCTCTGTAAATATCCCAGAATAGGCACCAACAACGCTATAAGCACTCGCTGTGTTTTATGGTGGAATTGATCAAGTTAGGAAGCAGCTTTGCATGAGCATTCTGCCAAAATGCACGTTCGGCTTTAATGGTGTGAATTAAAATGAATGTAAGCCAACGAATTCAAAACTATTGTTTTTGCTCTTGCCACTAATTGAATTTGTTTACACATTGATGGTTGTTGCACAGCAGCACAAAAACAGCACAGAGTGAACAACGGGGATGTCATCTTTCTGTACAAGAGCCAAGAAGATGGTGAGAGGAAAATAGCTTCCTCCGTGTCAACAGAAAGAGACAGAACAGTTAGGGTGAAAACAAGAGAGAAAAAAGTCAGAATTCTAATATATAAGAGTGAGAAAACAATTCTGTCGAACCTAAATTGTTTCATCTCCTGTGCTCACGACTAAAGAACAGGTGGAAAATAATGTTTTGCCAGGATCTTTCTTTCGTTAGGATCATTTCTTTAAGTTTTGTATTAATTGTTGTAATATTCATTTCAGCCACAGAAGGCTGAAGTTCAACAATACCCTATGATCTAATGGTCTTAAGGTGTTAATTCATCCACACACCCTCAAATAATACACACACAATATATTTAAAAAAAATATCCTGCAAAACCTTTTTTTTTCACCAATAATCAGTGGTAGAAGAAATATTCAGATCCCTTACTAAGGTAAAAGTACTAACACCACACTGAAATTACTCATTTATTACATAAATGCATCAATGAGCAGCATTTCCTTTTTCTCAAGGTAGGGCTCATTTTAACTACTTAATATAATGTTATGAGGTTTAAAAAAAGTCTAATCACTTTAAATTTATCATGTTTTTATGTTTAAACCTGAAAAGTAACTAAAGATGTTTTCTAACTGTAGTGGAGTAAAAAGTACACTGTCTGCCTCAAAGTGTAGTAAAGTAGAAGTATAAAGTATAAAGTGTAAAATTCTCAAAATTCTACTTAAGTACAGTACATGAGTAAATGTACTTAGTTACATTCCACCACTGCCTATAATATCAATACAACTATGTCTGAGGTTTGCACAGCATTAAATAATTCTACAGTGACTACAGACTGCAACATATTGTCACTGTTCTGAGGTCAGATAAAGCCTTTCACCTTTGACCTGGTGCCCACACAGTAATACTCTACACTAAATGTATTTAACTCACCGTTCTTCTATTACTTCCTAATTCTTTTTTTTAATCTCAACACATTCCTGTCAGTGAATGCAGGTCACACCTCATGAAACCTCTCGCCCCTCATAGTCTCCCATTCATTGCTGTTTCCATGTTGCTATTGGCACCATAACCTGACCTCTGATCTGTTTCAGATGTTCTCTCCACCGCTCCCTTTTGTTTGAGTCGTGACCATCGAACGTGACCTCTTCAACGTATGAAACATTCAGCGGTCGTGAAAGCTCTCCACGCTCCTTTCCTTCCTTCTCTCTTTTGAAGATGCTCTTTTGATGTTCAGACCTACAAACCTGACCTCTACTCCATTTCAGACCTATGGGCTACATTCACAATTTCTCCCATCCTTTCACTCTCTCCCTCCTACTCTCATTTTTTTCTTGTCCATCTCACACTGCGTTTCTTCACGTATCCCCCCCCCCCCACACCCTGCATCTTTTTTTCCGTGTACTCTTTATATTTCCCAGCCTCGGAATCTGACCCCGGCATTTTCTGTCTGTCAAGGCTCCCCACCCCTGCACCTCTGTTTCTACACTATTTATTTCAACAAAATAACTTCTCTCAGTGCAGACACAAGAAATGTTCTTTTTTTTTTTTACCCTCTCTGCCTTCCAACAGCCTCTGCAATGCAGTAACAGATGTTTCACAGAGGAGTGAAGGTTACCTACAGCTGAAGCACATTCATTTATTCACACTATTGTGTGAGTGTGCATGTATGTGTGTGCTGGCTGGTTGGAGGCTGGATTAACAATGTGACTAAGTGCTCGGTGTCTCGTCTTACTAAATATTTGAACAGCGGCAGAGGTTTTTTTTATGCTGGTTTCTGGGGAGAGTTTAAGAATCTTTTTTTCTCTTTTCATTTAGTCTGTAAATGTACCTTTTTTAGTTTTCCTCCTCCCTGTCTGTTTCACCTTGTTTTTATTTATTCTGTGCCTCCATGAACTTTTCAGTCCTGTCAGGGCCATTCATCTGTGGGTGGCATTGTCAGTCTTGTCTGCTGGTATTAGATGAATTTGAACAGACATTTGTGGCTATCAGATACAGACTGCCTAAAAAATTAGGTTGTGAACAAATTTCTATGTGATTTGCATGAGAAAAGCTTGTCGGAAACACCAAAATCCAATTAAAACCTTTGAAAATGTGTATGAAAGTTTTTACTCTCGTATTAGATGTTTGTCTTTTTCGAAAAATAGTTGATGCGCTAAGTGGGAACTGGAATTGCTTCAAATAAGTTCTGAATGTTTAACTCACATGAATGACAAAAATATGTTTCTGCAGCTTCTTTGCTCTAAACCAGTTGACAGAGAAATCCCTATTTCACATTTTATCTAATGCAATATTTCAAATTTCGCATCAAATCTCTCTCTCGTTTTTTGGTCCGAGAATTGATATTTGGGAGCGTGGAGCGAAGTTAACAGCTAACATAAGTCCTGGCTTGATTAACATGGTGTACCTGTAATTCCTGTTAATTTCAATATCAATTGGGATGCTAAATTTTGTTTTGCGAGAAAACAGGTTTTAAAATCTGAATATACTTAATGTAAAAAAAAAAAAAGAACAGCTGACTCCAAGGCATTGTTGGCAACCAAAATAATGGAGACAACAAGAAAAAAACAAGTTCACAGCTATTTAAATCCATTTTTTTAAAAGCACAATATTGCTTCACCCTAAAATACAACCCTACTTTATATTCTATTTTACTCTAAATTGGACTATAACTTACTAAATGAACATCCTGCAGTATTGAAGAAGGCTTTTAACTATCAATCTAGCCCTTTAAACTCACTGTTTGTTCACAACCTTTTCACATATGCACATGTAGAAATGTGTGTGTGTTGAGCAGATGTGATAGGGCAGTAGTGTGTGGGTGTGTGCCAGAAGCAAGCTGACCACTCATTCATCACTCCACTGGCTCCTGTCAGTCCACTACAATTCCTAACACACACACACACACACACACACACACACACACACACACGCAGCTCTCTCCCTACAGCTACACAGCAACAAATCAATGCATATAACCATGTGAATATCTCCAACTCTTGCACAAACACTCTTGGCCACAAGTTATCTGGATTCCTCAATAAATTGCCTAAATTACAATTTCCAAAACAAGACAAAAAAATATGGTTTTGCAATTCATCATTGAACTATTTTCCAAACAGTTTGAGTTCCTGTGTCCTCCAGCTTAGGTTCAAGTTCTACCAGACATGTTTGTGTTTTTGTTAGAGCAGTCCAACGTTTTTGTTTTTTTTTGCTTCTACTTCTTTTCTTTTTTTAAATCGATGTCAAGCTCTGGAAGGAAGCAGCCTCAACGGATGCCGATTTCCTCGGGCGTCAGTGCAGAGAGATCAGTGATCTGAGAGAGTGAGAGAATAGGCCAAACAGGACCGCAGCCAAAGCAAAAGGGGATAGATGGAGAGAGATAGTAGGAGATAATGAGAGAAAGTTGGAGAAAGCCCATAGATACTGGAAAAAAGATGAAAAGAAAAGGGAGGAGAGGGAGAACAGATAATAATGCAGAAGAACAAAGACAAGAGGCGAGGAAAAACAAATGGAGGCAGGACAGAGAGAGTCAGATGTGTACTTGGCTTCTAATCTGATCTATTTCATAGGAAAGTGTTGTCCACATAGCAAACATGCTGACGTCAGCAAAAGCCTTACTCAAAGAAGAGCTTTTTACTATTTATGTCACTGATCTGCTTGTGCCTGAGAGAAAAGGTTATATCAGGTTATGTGATATTATTTAGATGCTCTAGAGTCACCCATCACATTAAAGTTGCCTAACCTCCACCCACCCACACAGGTGTCGACGCCACTTACTTTCAGCAATTAGACTATTTAGTTTACAGATTTACTGCAGCGTTTTTGACATCTTTCGGGTCGTCTGATTCTTTTTGTTTCACCTGTTTGGGTGAAGGAAGCTACACATTTATCATTCTTTTTGGTTTGTAAAGTTTGTGAATTACAGCATTGCTCAACCCAGTTTCACCCTGAGATTGTCATGAGTCTAGCAGCACATTGTAATGTTTTCAATGGAATTTAAATGCAGATGTCAGACATACATCAAACAATAATATCCACCTCTGGATCCTTCATTGTCTATATTCAGAAAAAAAAACATTCAATAATAATTTCTATCATTTATGCTATTTATTAAAGCTAACAGAAATAGCCCTCTATTTAATTTCATGGTAAAACCTCAAATGTGTTGTTACAGTACTGCATGTGTTGCTATTCTCAACATTCAACCCAGATACAAACAATATTTTCGGGCTTCACAGAAAACTTTGTTGCACATTGATTCATCAACAATGTTGTTATCCATCAACTACAGCAGACATGTATAAGAGAACATAATACATCGTATTGTATAGTATGTAATTGACGAACGAGGGGTTTATTATATCGCTTGGTGTTTGTATTACTGGGACAAAAGTAACGAAATACCAATATCCAAAACATTCACATCATAGACATAAACCATTCCTGTAATACACTGCTGACAACATTTGCAAAACTGCATTGACCAAACACACATTTCTTCTTACTTTCCTGCCCTTACAGTGTATGCACTGTTGCATGCAGGCCACATGTAATTGCAACACACTTCATCATAACATTGACCTTTTACCCTCTTGCTCATATAATCATCCATTAACAATCAGTCTGTCATCAAACTGAGCTGTTTTGACATACTATAGTATGGGGACATGCTAATTCGGTCTCTGGCATACTTAATGGTATGTGTATTGAAATGAACCCAATGCAACATGACAGAATAATAAGACAATTCAGTTCAATTATCAGGCCATTCTAAAGGTAAAAGGAAAATCCAAAACCGGACCAGGAAAATACATTTAAAGAGTGCAACAGTTCAGATTGTATACAGAATGTCCTCATCAGTCACAGCGTGAACCTCTTTAACAACCATTCCCTCTACATGCTCTTTGGTTCTTCCCTTTTCTTTCCAAAAAGGTTTTTTAAAGTGTCACAAACCAAACAACTTGTGCTGAGTTTAAGTGTAAATCACACCAAAAGCCACCTTCAGGCTATCTACCAAAGTTTGTCACATGCAGATTTCATGCATACTTAGCAAATAAAGTCTTACCTTACTAGGAGAGCAGTCTGGAAGTATCTCTGAAAGCTCCATTTGGTCCTGTGGCTCAGTCTTGCTTGCAGTGCAACCTGATGGAACCAAAGGGGATATGGTGAACAGCTGTGGGGTCAAATGTTTGATCAGGTGAAGCTCTCCAGTGACGGCTGCTGGACAGGAGGGGAGTGACAGGAAAATGGCTTCAACGACTGAAGCTGGAAATAGTGGATGGAGGAGTGAGAGTAGGCAGCCATGAAGAAAAAATAACAAAATAGTCACAGGAGGCATCAAGAAGTAGAAGTCAGGAACTATTTCTGTTTTTTGCTTCAGGATATTGACACTTGTATCACCAAAAACCTCAAACGGTTTGATTTTTAAACACTTTTCAAGGAAGATAAGATTTCCTGACTGAACCGGCAACAGAAGATGTAAAAAGATGTGACAGACATGTGTAGCAGACACTTCTTGGCAGACAGTATGTGAAATAGTACAAGATGAAGCAACCACAGCAGCGCTAGGCTCTGTTTGGATATGGTTAAAAATCGACAGTGTTTTGTCTGCGAGTCTCACGAGGCACCTCCGTCTCTCCAACTTTGAAAACTGCCAAGAGAGCATAAAATCATCCAGGGAGACGTTGACAGGTTGGAGCGGTGTTTGTGTGAGTTAACAGGCTGCAATAAGCATTTTGTACAGAGTAAATAATTGGGCTTCCACCCTGGGATGTCATTATATCTTTTGAATTCTTGTCATTGCTTGTTTGCTTGTATATATTTTTATGGGTGTTTTTGAAAGCATTCCTGCAAATACATGGGTATGTCTGTGCATTTCAGCCTTTTTCTGCTATATGTGTGTATGTCCCCCTGTCATCCAGAAATACACCTAGCATTCATATGAAGCCTATAATCTCCTTTCTATTGTGAATACAGCTTTCATTCTCCCATCACATCTTATTTTGTGTGCAGACGTTTATGTAATTTTAGCATGTGTGGCCTTTTTTTTCGTGTCATTTGCGTGCGGTCTTGTTTTGACTGTTACTTGTTTGTGCATGTTCATTGTGAATATGCATTCCTAATTAATTGCTTGCCCAGTTCTGATGTGTTCATTTGTGTCTCGACTCCTACATCACGCCCGCCCCGTCCTCTTTTGTCTGCTTCACGTCAAACCGAGATGGTGATTTGTGTCTTTCATGTGGCTGGGTTTTCTCTCTCCCTCCCTCATTCCATTCTAACACGCTGACAAATTCAATCCGTCCTCCGGAGCGGTGTGTTGACGTGTTTGGTGCCGGCAAAAATTGCTTTCTTGCTGCGTCGCTCAGAAAGGTTCTGTTGTGACAAATCTGACAGGCTGACTGAACAGCTGAGTGGTTTGCTGACTGTTTGTCTGTCATTTGACTTGGTGACACACTGATTGACTGTCTGCTTTGTCGACGGAGTGACTGACTGGATGTAAATCTGACTGACTGTCTACCTGTCGGTCTTGAGTCACTGAATGGCTGTCGAGCACGCTGTGACCGGTCACGTAGCTGTTAAAGGCTGAACAGCTTTCTCTGACAAAACCGGTTTAATTGATGATGGATGCTCAAGTGATGAGGTTACTGAGGCTGACGTTACTGTCTTCAGTAGGCTGCGTTTAAAGACAGAGAGAAGATATTGGCATCATATGAAACTAGAGGAACTATCCGCTGTCATAATATCTTGCAGGGAAGAGGGATAAATAGGGAGGGACAAAACTGGCATGGCCATTTTTAAAGGCCCGATCTAAAGGTTTCTGAATCAAAACAGGTTCTATGTGTGTCCACGAGCAACAGGATCTCCAACCTAAACAACCGAATAGGTGATAGGTGAAACGACAAAAAGATCCATATTAGTGTTTTGTTGCAGAGCATTTTTTTAAACCTGACCTCACTTTAAAAAAAATGCCCTTTTCAGCCTTGTGAAACTTTGCAACTACAAGCTACAGACTCAGAGCATTCAAAGGTTGTATGTATACATTTTTATATTGACAACATAGAAGTTTCTCAGCAGTTTCCAGAAGTAGCAGTTTGCCATCCAATTGCTGAAAAAGACAATTCTGGCAGAAATCTTGAAAACACTGAACGCTTTTAAATCACAGCACAGTTTTTTTCTATGGTATTCCTTAAGGTCTTGGAATTTTAATGTGGTATTTTTGGAGGGTTTTGTTTTTGTTTCTTTTACTTTTTTTTCTTATTCTCCACTCAAAAGTAATTACATTTGGCTCCAAATCCTGTACACCAAATTGTACAATTCAAAAAATGCTGCAACTACTTATGAGACAGAATTGAGCATGGAAATGTTCACCGTGTCCTTCACTCATAATGTTCGATGGCCTTTCACTCTAAACTTTTACAATAATTATAACAGGCACCAGACCAAAACACAATGTTTTATACACCACTTCTATGTAGCATCTGCTGTTGACCTGCTGTCTCCCCCTCGAGATCCTTTGTCCCCCCTAAAAAAAGACAAACATTGGTCTATGGTGGGTCACTAAGGGTTAAGACTCACCGGGTTATGTTTGGGTCATGTTGCATTTTAGAGTTTGGAGATTTCCGTCATCCACACAAAGGCAGGATTGTCTATCTTCTTATCCCAGTAATAGCTGCCTTTCTCTGGGTTCTCCTCATCTGTGAGTCCTGTAAGAAAAGTTGTAATTGCATTATTAATTTCTGTCTGGGTCAACTGCAGTTCACATTCGACATACCAAACTTGCTCCAACTTTTGTGGAGAACAGGGAGTTCATATGCGATTGCTTTAAGTGAGAAGCTGAGTGGGAATAAGTGTGAGGACTGCATCTGCTGTTCGTGGTATCAGGTCAAAGCGAAAGGAAGGGAGTGATACTTCCTCTTAAGCCAGAGAAAGATAGCAATCAACTTCATCATCCCCTCTCACCTCTACAGTCAAAGTCAAGGTGCTCCCCAGCATCCCATCTCTTTATCCCCCCTCCCCTCCTCTGCTTCTATCCTTAGAAGCTGCATCTACTTTTCTTCACAGTATTCCCTCTCGTATTCCCTTATTTATTTTTGTCAACACTCAGCCTTCTTTGAGCTTACTATATCTTTTATTCACACTGCACTTTCTCTTTTTTTTATCTTTCCTCCTCTCTGTCTTTCATTCACACGCTCATTTCTTTTGCCGGTCATCTTGCTTCTGTTTCAGACTGTTGGTTCCAGCGGAAGAGGTAGAGAAGGTCACTGTAGAGATAAATGGAGCTTGTATCAGTCTGGCATCTCCTCCCCTCCAGACTGGTTTCCTCCTGCCCTCTCACACCGATGCATTATTCATCTTGTATTTAATTGTCGATTTTTGTCGCCCTCTTTCTTCTCTTTTTTGGTTTCTCGTTCTTTTTGCTATCTGATTTTTGTCTCACTCCATCACTGTTTGTCTTCTTTTCTTTGTATTCACCATTCGCTCTTCTATCTCTTTCTGTCCCTCTTGATTTCCATTCTTCCTTTTCTTAAACACTGTTTCTCTCAAGTCAATCCCCCTGCCGAGTTGTTCAGTTGCACATACTAATTTAGCTGAGAAGTGAGTAAGGAAACTGTTGAACGGAGATGGCGTATAAAAGCAGAGTGTGATTGACATTAAGTCTGGGCTGGAATTGGCTGCACAGCTTTCACTGGATATAACAAGCAAACATGGAGGTGGCATACAATGCTAACAGCGCTAATTGGGGTTAACGCACATTCATAAGGGTGAGCAGGCTGAGAAAACCGTACAATTATAACAGGTGGCACTAACAGCAGTGATTACAGCTCCACCAGTGCTGACAAAGCCGGCAGTGATGCCGCCGTACAGCCTCCGTAGGTCAGGACACTGGTGGTGTCATCTGTGGTGCTAACAGCGCTAACAGTGCTAACAGCAGGTAATAGTGCTGACAGAGCTAACAGTATTAATGGAGGTTAAGTCACTTTCTCTATCACTTTAGTTCCCTGTTGCTTTGTGTTAATAAGCAAATATTACATTACATTAATAATGTGTGTGTGCAGTAGGCTGTACTACACAGAAGCAAACCAGGAAGTGTCAAAACATTATTGTATTATGCGCTGGGCGGGCAGTTTTCATTGAAATGAATGGACGTCATGATAGGGTCCACATCCAGTTCCTATAATAGATCCGTAGTACAGGTCCACAGGGCCGCTAGTGTGGCTGGAGACTCTCAGTCTTGTTTTCTGTGAATGTGTGTGTGGCCTGTACCCAGATTTATTCGCTGTCGCAGCATCATCATCACTCTTATCCACTGTTAGTGCCCTAATTCTGAGCGAGACTCGGTTTATTGCGACCTAATGTTTGGTTTTGTCATAAAAAATGACACGAGCACTTTCCCATTTGCAGAAGAGAAAGATGTCTCTGTAGCCGTGCAGCACAGTGCGATTTACACCAGAGACAGAGTACACAACTAAGTGTTTCACCTCCTGAATTGCTCCTAACAAATGAGTGTAAATATGGCTGTTTAGGTGTAAGTGTGGTACTTCATCATTTTTCCGCAGCAATAATTATTGGACTCTTGTTTTTTTTGCCCATTTCCACTCAATGCAGAACCGGCTGGCTGGTTTGAATTATGCATGTTTGTTTGTTGGTTTCATTACAGAAGCAGATGTCTCAGCTGGAATAATGGAAGATGTTAGAGTGTTATTATGTTGTTGTTTGTTTTGGGTTTTTTCCTCATCATGCTCTCTGGTCGGAGAGATGATGAGCACTATGGGGTCTTTCGGTCCGATATGAATGAAATCTTCAGACAGCTCTGCAGAGTGAAGGGGTCAGGGATGGGTTCGCTGTTGTGCTGCCAATATGGATCCAGTCTCATTTCCATGTTTCTGCTCTATATTTCTCATCATCCCCAAGCTTTGGGCCATAATGCGCCTTCATCCAGAATTTAATATGTGTATTGTAGTCCTCATTTCTCTACATGAGCACGTCACTAATGTACATCACATCTGTGAATCACTGTTTCCTGCAGCCTGATCTCACAAAATTACTTGAAATGACCACGACTTCTTAACACCGAATTCCAGTAAAGTCAATAGGGATCCTTTTACGTGCTGGGAACACGTATTCACTAGTTTAACATCTGTGAGTGCCCACTGAGTGACTACACTGTCCTCTGCCACCATATTGCTGACGTAGTAGTAATGATTGAAGGCGATGTGGAGTTTAAATGGCAGATGTCACACTCGGGGCGTGAGTTAGGGGAAGGTGGATGGGTCGAACTTAACGCAGCTTCTGGTTTCACGTAACTTCTGGTTTTATGTAGCTTCCGGGGTTTCTGAATCAGGTTTTTTTACGTATGTTTCGTGGCTCACTTCACCCTCGTAACTACTGTTGTAGACATTATATTTATTGTGGAATATTATAGAATAAGAACATTATAAAATTTCATGTCATGCGGGTGAATTTATTGCACAAATGTATAAAACTGTCCTAGTCAAGAACAAGAAGTTCTTTCTTACACACACAAACAAGCTTCACTGGCTCTGACACACAAAAGAAGACTGGTACTACAAAGATAGGTTGGGGCTGTTCCACCAAATTGCTTTTCTGTAGTCAATTGAATATGTATTTTAATATGTTTGATTAAATCCCACAGAGGCTGAATCAAGAACTTCTGTTGTCATCCAAGTTTTGTAAGATTTTCTTTAATACCACTTCACTTCTAGCCTTTACATATTTATTTTTAAGTGGTTTTGTAGCCTTTTTTTTTTTTTTT
>CAFUXE010001481.1:631277-647439 GCA_903364295.1 Serranus cabrilla | reverse complement strand
TTTTTTTTTTTTACACACCTGCCAGTCGTAAGTTTAGTATAATGACGTGTGATATTTTTCACACATTAAGACGTTAAGAAGTCGTGGTAATTTCACGTAATTTTGTGAGATCAGGTTGGTCTGCTGCATAAACCACTATATTAGTATCTTTTAGTGTACAGCATTGACAGCTACAAACATAAACTTTCTAATGATGTCATTATTATGATAGTTTACAACCACTTTGGACATGGAATAACACCCTGGTGAACCTCTCTTTCCCTTTTTCCATCAAACCTCATAAAACTGTAATTGTATTTTGCCACTCACAGTGGGGTAATTTGTACAAATAAATGATAACTACACAGAAAGTAAAAACTCTGCCTTATACTGAGTTACATCCCTGCTTACAGTCCATATCCCAGTTGGCTCAAAGCATTAGAAAGAGCTTCTCTTATATGTCTACTTCTGTTATCTCCATCTGCACTTTGGTAATTTTGAGTTTCACCTCCTTCTCTAAGTTGCCTCAAGGCTTAAAAGACCTTCTTCAACCCGTCTCCTTGATCATCATCATCCTCCTCAGGCCAAGCTGAAGCCCGAAAATGTGTTTGAATTTTGTGAAATGCCTGATAATGTTAGGAGGCACGTAAAACGTATGCTTAAAAATGTCTCCAATAGGGAACAGTTTGCTTGAGGCGGGGCCACTGCAGATATTGATTTAAGTAAGATGTATGATTTCTGGGAGGTAAACAAGAAAGACTTTTGCTTTGAAAGAAAAGCAAATTATGCTTAAAACAATGTTGTATGTTGGAAAAAGCTATGATAGTTCATTGTCGTCCTATCATTACATCCAATTTCTAATGAAAACAAAGCCTGTCAGATCCTAAAACCAGCTACATTAGTTTAAAAAACGACTTTTATCAGTATAAAAGCTTTCATGTTTGACTCACGTGTCAGTGAAACAAACTTCAATATGTGTGGTCACACGTCCTCTCCTCACAGCTGGTTTAGTTCCCATCCCAACACTCTTCGCTTTTCATCTTGATAACTTTGAAACGGCATCTTGCCTGAGAGAGAGTAATTCACACAAACATCCCAGATGTTAGAGAGGTGCACAATCAACATCGCTTATGTAAAACACAAAAAGCAATGAGATTACTGTCATTTTATACAGATTTTGCATTATACAGCATTCTGTCAACAGCTTCACTTACGTCTTACTCATTGTAAATTGTGTTGAAGTGTCTCCAAGATTACAAAGAACAGTTGTAGCTCCCCTCAAGCTTAATTACGGACGACAAGCACGTAGTGATTGATATAGTGCATCTAAATAAAACTACCTAAACACAACAAGGTAACAACATTTGTTCCACAGAAAGGTTCCACTTCAAACAATATTAACCATTGTGTTTCTTAATCTTTTAAACGTATTTATAAAACAACAAATATGATTTTATTAACTAAATTATTCCTGTTTTTAACTCAAAAATAATCAAATGAACTTAAGTTGCATAACTGACTTTGATGACAGCTACAACAGTGTTTAAAGTGTTTAAACCTGAACACATGTGGAAAAATGCTCCCAAGGAACTTATTTTATGAGTTTAAATATTGTACTACACTTCTACTAGGAGGGATTTAGTCACTTCATTTCAGTGGGAAAAATACTTGTGTATTTATCTGACAGTTTATTAATTTTTATATTGAGGATTTGGATATTACACAAAATACATAATGAACAATACAATTAAATGTGTTGCATTATTATACTGTAGATTAAACTGCTACAGTATACAGCTCAAATCAGCTTCACCTTGAACAGATATAGTAAAAGTAAGTATTTTGTTAACCAGAATCAGAAAAGTTTGTATTGCCTTGTAGGTTTTCACGTACAAGGGATTTTCTGTGGTGTATCAGTGCATAAGAACAAAGTACTGTAGATATAGATTAAAACTAATAATGCCTGATTTTAAATTGATTTGATCTTTTTACTTAACATAATAATAAACAGTGCATGTCATTATACATACACGTATGTTTCGCAGTTGTGAAAAAGTACAAGAAACTTTCTGGTAAGGCGTAATAAAATACAGTTTAAACAGTTAATTAATGTACCATTAATGCCAGAAGTTAAGTAACTACGAGGATGTGACATAGTTACATAAAAGCATGAAAAAAAAAAACGTGAGGCATGGAAGTTGTGATTTTTTAATCACACCGTTTACTTTTGGTTTCACATGATAAACAAATCCAGATCTCCTGGGTAAAATTCCAATTTGTTCAAACTGCAACTTCAGAAATTTACTCCTCATTAACTCCACATCCCCGTTTTTCCTTATTATTACGGCTGCTAGATGGCAGCAGAGAGCAGTCTTAGACATAAATATGGGTCGTATTTTGCTGCCTACAAAAATGACCTATGGGGTCATTTTTTCGAGGGGCGACCAGTCTCTATGCAGTTTTCTATTAGTGTGTTTTAAGGGTGTTGATATTTCCAACCACACTTGAAGGCAGCTAATTCACTTCACAGCAGCTAGAAAAAAGGCTGTTGGGAATAAGCTTTGTGCTGGAGCTTGTTGCAGGAAACATGCCGGTAAAAATCCCCACAGAATCATTCCAACAAGCATCCATTTAGTCAGCTGTTACACAAACTCCCGAGCAGCTGGCAGTAAGTAGTTGTGATTCAATTTTTACCCTCACAGTTTTTTGAAAACTTTCATGTACCGAAGTTGTTTCATCCAGTTTCATGGCAGCGAGGAGCAGGATTTCTATGCCGACTCAATGGTTACGAGATTGGCGGCTGCAGCGTGACGTCGGGCTGCGTTTCTCCTAAAGTTGATTCTGTTCCAACTTTTCCGCCTAAGGACACTACGCTTTTTTTTTTCTAGCTTCCCCTGCGGCATCGACCGCCGTAGCCAAAACACACTAACCCCACTCAACTGTCTTTTCACTGCACCGGCTGCTATGTTCAGCCTTAGGCACAACACAGGCCTCATGGCCCAACTGAATCTGTCATTGGTCTTAGGGTCATAGTAAACTACATCTTATTTATTATTTGTGTTCATCCTGAAGCTTCACTGTAATGGAAGATCAGGCAACTGAGCAAAATCTCATAAAAGTTATTGCTGCTGCTGTTTAAACTCACTGACAACCTATTAAGGGAAGTAATTTGTAAAATATGCATTGTTGTCATTCAATAAAGCCGCTGTATGAGAACAATATTCAACTATCACTTAAAGCCGTTCCTACATGAACACAAAGTGTGGTAGAAATGCAGGGTTAGCTGTTTGCAGCTGTCAGGCAGAGGACAGTGCACCCAGCGGGACCCCGGCAGAGTTAGCTTCTCTTTCCCAGCGTCTTCCTTCATGTCTGGGTCACGGACTTCTCCTCCTCCTCCCCGCTAGTTGGAGGCCACAGGACTCCCTGGCGGTCTGTAATGAGCTGCGGAGTCAGCAGCTTCGACTGCACACACACAGGAATGTGTTTACACATTGACATGCACCCATATCTAAAGCCGGGCGTATAGTAGAGAAGCAACAGCGTGAAAAACACCAAATGCAACTTGCAAGTATCATTCCTACAAAAAACACATATGCTGTAGCTGGTAAAACTGTGTTCTGGCTCAGTGTCTGTGCACATGTTTGGGCACACACTTGTGATGAAGAGCAGCCCTTTGGAGCCAGGACTAATGAAGCAGCAAACAAGGCCACACTGAGCTATGGCCTGCTCCGGCTCTTCTGTTGCTTTGCTTTCTTTTCTCTTCATTTGTTGGTTGACTCCACACATCTGTGCTACTGACTCTCTGATTCTCTATCACACTGTAGCTTACACCTCTTTTCCAAATGCATATAATTTAGCTTGTTTTATCTGTTGTTAGACCGACTGAAGAGGGGGAACTAGAAGTAGCTCAAAACGTACAGACACATTTAGCTGTAAAATATAGTTAGCCAGGTACATAGCTAGTAATACAAAATGAACACCTGACTCCTTAAAGTGTCTTTTAGTACCAAACAATGCTGAATATTATATTTTTAGCCAAGAAAAATGTTACAATTGACTTGACATGAACTGAATACACACAATGAATGTGTTAAAGTTATTAGATGAAAGCACACAGCACACCATGGTAGCAACTTTAAGTAGCCACCTCATAACCTTCCTTATTGTCCATTTTACTCTATAAGGGACCATATTTTACCAAATGAACATCATGCTGTATTAAAAAAGACTTGAAACTATCAATTGAGTCCAAAGACTCAGGAAAAAAGTGAGAAGTGGTGCCATTTTCTCATAGACTTCTATGCAGTACGGCTTCTTTCTACAACCAGTGGAGTCGCCGGGACAAATTGAAACCAGAAGATATTACGTTTCTTTCCTTTCACCCAAACATTGATGAAATTATGGGTACACACAGATGACAACATCATTAGTGTGTAAGAGTGAGCATGGAAACAGATAATAAAAATACATACACATCCATGTACGGAGACACACAGAGTGCAAAGGGTTGGGAATATTCCACAGCAAGTAAACAGCGACCCTAACACCTCATTGATCTCCTCTGCGGTCGCTCAGTCTCGTCCAGAGAGGGCAACAAATGGAGCCTTCAGAAATATCATTTAAAAAACTACATGTCAGTGAACACATCCTGATCAGCTGCGTTTAAGAGTGACTGTGTAGAAAACAGATAATCAAGCTCTTGAAAATAAATAATAAAAAAAAAAAATAAATTCTTCAATTCTGCACCTGTTTAAACTCTCACTTTCTGTGCCACAGTGACACCTGCTGGCCAACTGGAGAACTACATACAGGTGGTTCAAAGACACAATAATCATGCAGCAGACAGCAATTCCCCACTCACACACACTCAAGTGAACCCATATGCAAATATGTGCACACACACGAACAGCACACACACACCACTTTAAAAAGACAAAAACAAATTTATCTTGACTCAGACTTCCAGAAAAAAGAAATATGCTGAAGATAAAAACTGGGCTTCATTTGGCGCTTCTGTTTACCTTCTCCACCTGAGCAGGAAATGGTTTTCCCACTGTGTTTAAATAGGCAGTGTGGGGAATCTCAACCATCTGTGCTTTATTTCATTTCCACTCAAACTGTGCTGAGCCCTTTCAGTGTGAGGCAGGCGTGTGCGGGGAGGATGAAAAGACAAAGTAAGAGCATCAGGTGGGAGGCACAGCGCCTTGTGACCCGTCACCTCTGAACAACTTCAATGCCTAGAAAAATATTGAGATTCATATAGTGAATGACAGCAGATGACTGCACAGTAAAGGCAGCAGGAATGCACAGAAATATCCTCCTCAGAACTGGAGGAAAAATGGTTTGATATTTATTTTTCATAATGTTTAGGAAACATATTGCATTGAGGTTTTTGTTTTTCAGAAATGTTATTTATTTTTATAACATATCCCTTAGATATAATTACATTTTCTTTCAAGGAATGTAATATTAAAGGTATTGTATGTATACTCATAATCTATTTTTGGCTCTTCTCAATACTTTTCAAATAAATATTTTCTTCCCCACTCAGTGCTCTGTTTCCTTCAGTGTGGTAAACTGTTGAAAATGAGCAGAATCAAGTCCAAGTGTTCCCCACAAAGGACGTGGAAAGGCTTAAAATGAACATAAGCTTCTGATGACTTAATATCATATAGACACTTATCTTCCTTTCTGCCATATATATCGTGTTTGCTGCAATTCCTCCCATTTTCAAAAGAAAGAACAATGTGTTCTGATGGTCACAACCCCTCGTGTGTTGCATCACCAGAAAGCTCAGGATGTGCTTTTCAAAGTGCATCTCAACTCAAATGGACTGCAGGCATGGTGTGGGAAATACAGGTCTCAGAGACAAGTCCACCGCAGGAACAGATATGAAACGCCGGGTCCGTGGAGGATATATTCAATACATACTTCACCCACGTATTCGTCATCATGAAACACACCACAACAAATTCTGTTGCGGCCACACTTTTAATAGGGTTTGGGGGGGAAATTGGATAAGATTTTAGCTTGCAAAGCAGATATTAGACAAAGCCACAGCTAAATGTGGCTATATTAGGTTAGATGAGGAGCAGCATCACTGTCATCACGGCAATAAAGTCCAAGATCAAATGAGAAGTTCAGTCTTGGGAAAAGAGTTATAATATTGTCGAGGTTTTCATATAAATCAACGCACACACACTTAAACACACCCAAGGAAATAGGGAAAGCCGAGCATGTCTGTGATCCAACCAATAGGGGGTGCTGTTGCTCTTATATGGTAGAAAGTAAACCCATGTTACTATAGACTACATACTGGACCCATCTGTCCTGAACCACCATATAGTTTTATAGTCTGTGTTTGTGTGTCTGCACTGTTTACACTCCATTAATATTAGTCTTTTTGCATGTATGAGTGTATATGCACGGGCACAGGCATCCAAGTAAATCCACTTGCACATATCTCTGTTTTGATTTGGGATCACTGCTAAATAGAAAAACACTCAGCTGGAAGAAAGAAGGGGAAAAACAATTAAGATTAAATAATGATCATAATAAGCTTGCTGAATATCATTTAAAATACTCTAAAACCCATGCACCGAACCCCAATCTGCTCCAGTGAAGCTGCTCAAATGACAAAATACATGACTGTGGGTGTTCTGGGTAGCTTCCAGATCTCAGGATACTAGGAAGAATGCAGTGTGTATGAAATAAGATTAAACTTTATAATTAAATAGAAATAGAAAAGAGAGAAATTCATAAAGAGAGAATCTCTGTGAAAACAAACTATTATCTAATGGAAGGTGTTTGGAACATATTTCGACCGCATGTCACTTTAAGTCAGATAAATGCTCCAGTTTACTCTCAAGAGGACAAAGGGGGCTCAGATGATGCAGTGATGCAGTCTCCTGCATTCACTCACACAACACTTACACTCGCTATAACAGACCACTTCTCATTGATCTCTGCTCTGCTTTCAATGCCATCCAGTGGCACCACATGATTAAGAAGCTCCTTAAAGCACTTTAAAGCTCTCAGCAGTTTCCTTTAACACACATTTAAGTGGTAAAGGTTGACAACACACTGTCAGCCACCAAAGCCACGGTCATTACCCAGGACTGACTGCTTGGGCCATTTCTTTTGACTTTCTATACAAAAGGCTGCCACAGCCCTCAAACACCCATTTGAAAAGCTATCGGTCTGGTATCAGCTGTTAAACCGCAGGCGGGGTTAGTTCTCAATTCTGATTGGCTGCAGGGTGTTTGTTAATTCCTGAGAATGAACGCCTACTTATTAGCTTCAGTTAACTGTCTGTTCACCGAGTAACCTTCGCAACAGGGACACATCAAAGCTATTATTTACTGGAGGATGGAGACTGTAACCTGTACTGTACACCACCACCAGGGAATGTAACTAAGTACATTTTCTGTACTGTACTTAAGTACAATTTTGAGGAAACTTTACATTACTTGACCTTTTCCATTTTATGGAACATTATACTTCTACTCCACTATATTTTGAGGCAGATATTGTACTTTATACTCCACTACATTTAGCTGCCAGCTTTAGTTACTTTTCAGGCCGATATTTAACATAAAAAAACATGATCGAATTCAAATGATTACACGTTTTTTAAATGAACTAAACAGCAAGTAGTTAAAATGAGCCCTATCTGTACAAAATTAAAATGCGTCTTACATAAATGCATCAATACAAAATATCTAATAATATATGTGGAATATACATAATAATCTGAGTGGGGCGATTATTTTTACATTTTATACTTTTAACTTGAAATTTTTCAATGCATAGCTTTTACTTATAGTGAAGTAATTCTGCAGAGTGGTATTGGTACTTTTGGTGAAGCAAAGGATCTAAATGCGTTTTCAACCACTGCAGTGAACAATGTTTTCAAAGCAAAAAAAAAGGTGTTACGAGGGAAACATTTTGGTTTGCATTTTGATTACAAAACGTATGAAAATATGAAAAAGAAAAAAGTCATCTTGGTACAAGCGGTATAATGGCTTTTGAGGTGTCCATTACCCCTTACTTATCACCAACATTATAATGCTTCAGAGGGGGCTTGGTTATGTTTAGGAAAAGTTCAAATAAGTCAACAGTCTACTGAGCCCATAAGGAGGTAGGATGGCCGTACCGCCTCATACTGTGCTCCCAATAACATAGAGTAATGCCATTAAATCGGCTGATGATATTTAAAGCATGTGCCTCAGATGCAGTAATACCCATTAGTGGTATTTCTTACTTCTCTTCGAGTTAGTGCCTCCAAAGCCACACCTCCATCTGTATGGTCCTGATTCATATCACCCATTAAGTGTAAAACTATCAGTGTCACCCAGTCGCTAAAAATTATCCCCTTTTTATCAACCCAATTAGATGCAGCTTCCAGCCCCTGATGCTGATGCCAGCACCCAACCTTCACCCTCCTGCTGGCACCAACATTACAGCTCCATCAAGTGGTGCCAGGAGTGTTATGTTGCTGACCAGTTTTGGGATTTCATCCCCTTAACTGTGCATCAAAAATATTTTGGGAAATACATTTTCATGGTCCAATCCAGACTCAGATGAAGAGATCAGTGTAAATTTGTTGGTCCAGGATCTGGAGGAAGGATAAGTTCTTCTGTCAACTTTCAACTTCACCTTCAATAGGAACTTTATTGTCCCAAAGGGTAGATTTGTCCTGCACTCACTGACAAACATAACGTATACACAGGTGAATATAAAATTTAATTAGATACAAAAAACAACAACGCTATTTATATAACAGTCTAACCAAAAGCATAAACTCAACAGCTAACGGCAAACATGGTAAACTAAGTAAAACACATACTCTTTACCAACATTGCTTTATTCACTCACCACTTATTAGGTACACCTGTTCAACTGCTATTGTGCATACAACTAAAAGTCACTCCTTCAAGCCGGAGTTGAACCAGCGTCCTAAGGACTCCTATGTTGATCTGCCTGTGTGTCATTTCCACTACAGTCCTCTGCTCTACCAACTCCAGACGAGTAGCCACCAGCCACGAGCAGGAACATTTCTACAGACTTTATTGTCTCACTTAACTATGTGGTTCTCGTCATGGACGGACTACAGAGAGACACGTTACCACAAAGTGACACAAAACAACACATAAAATGAGGTTACCAGGCAAAAACACTATACATAGTTAAAGGATATGCTAGGAATGTACAGAATGTATGTAAAGTTAAAGTCCTAGATTTTAACCAGCAACCTAAACATTTCTATGATGAACACTTAATCTGCACTTTTTTGATCACCATATACATATGCCTAAAAGCCTCTCCTTCGAGCCGGATTTGAACCAGCGACCTAAGGATACCTATAGTCCACTTTGTGTGGCATGTCCACTACAGTCCTCCGCTCTACCAACTGAGCTATCGAAGGGAGTTGAGCAGGAGCTAGGCACTAGTCAAAACATTTTTACTGACTGTATTGTCCCAGTTAACTACTAAGTTAGAAAGTTACTTAGATCGATAGATAGATAGATAGATTAGGAAGGTACAGTCCATTTGGTCTTTCCCATGTGAAACTACTCTTTGTTCAGCACAAAAGTTTCCATTTACAAACAAATGAGGAGAATATGAAATGAGATGAGCTAACATAAATGTTGCTAGCTAAAGGATCTTAGCATTAGCTAGGTGAACAGAGCTTCATACAGAAAGATTCACAAAACACAAAAAACCTAGCATCAGATAAATGATGCTAAATAACTGCAGATAAGTAAGTAAGTAAAACAACATTACATACCGAGGAGGCTATCAGAAGGCACTGAATGTGAACAGATGCATGTGGATGAGAGCACCTGAGCACCTCTCCATGAACTCATGTTACACTATCAACTTCCTGTGTGTCTATGATGAACTTCCTGTTACATTGCAAGGCACATTTTACAAAGTAATGCAAATCGCAAATGGCCACTAGGAAAGGCAAAAACAAATCTGATAACAACTCAAACAGTGCACTTCTAGTTAGTTGCATCAAATTTTAGGAATGTACAGGAAGTTTGGTCTTCACTGTTGAATCTAATCTTCAACATGATTTATCTTAAAAGCCACTCCTTCGAGCCGGATTTGAACCAGCGACCTAAGGATTTCCATGCTGAGCACTTTGTGTGATACATCCCTACAGTCCTCCGCTCTACCAACTGAGCTATCGAAGGAATGAGAGATCAATAACCAGTAGCAGAAACATTTCTCCTAACTGTATTGTCCCAGTTAACAACCAAGTTCTCATCATGGATGGATTACTTGACGCAAAACAACAATAAAAAGCCTCTGACCAAAAACTATACATAGTTACATCAAATACAAAACCAATAGAGTTTGAGCTCCTCTATTGGACTCTAGTCTTTGTTAAACATTATGAGCGTGGTCAAGACGATCTGCTAAAGACAAACAAAGCCATAAAACATGGTTGTTACTTCCAGACTGGTTGGTTTGAGTATTTTCGATGCTGCGGATCTCCTCCGATGTCAGCTCACTTTACTCAAGGCCTCCATAGTCACCAGATCTTAAATGTGATGGAAAGAGGGATTCGCATCATGGATGTGTCATCTATCGTGTCAATATGGACCAAAATATCTGAAGAATGTTCCTCACTGAATCTATGTCACAATGCAGTTTGGAAGTTGCCGGGGAGTGTATTTTATATAAGTACTATCCTCTTAATCTCTTATTTCAGCAGCCACATAAACACGTGTTGGTTCATTAAATATCAGGTTCAAGGAGTCAAGTGTTTCTGTGTCTCCACTCTCCATAACACTCATTCAACCACTTGAGGCACGTCAGGATCAGTGATGGAGAGACAAGGCAATTTACTGCTGCGGCATCTCTGCGAGGGTCGATTACTGCAATCACATGGAGTCTTTAGCTAAGTAGTGATTTCTGCACATAATGAATGTCGTGGAGTTACCTGCTGTGAGAGGAAAACAGAGTCTCTCCCCTGACAATTTCATCTACTCTCTACATCTCATGGCATCTATTCTTCATCGTTACAGTAGGCCGGCTGGTTTTGGTGAGCTCAGATGTGCTGGCAGGGTGTGTGAGCTTTTGAATTTATCACTGTGCTTTCTCTCTACTGTTTTTTGGGATGGTGGATGTTTAATTTAGGAACATTCAAAGTCACCTCTCCCGTTGCTCGTCTCCTTTCTTAGTAAAATATCACTTTGATGCTAAATAAGATCACCTTTCCACCTTTAATGGTAGAATGATCATGTTCTCCCTCACAGCTGTGATGGGTTACAGGGGCAAAGGGAGACCAATCAAAGACAGAAAGGCAAGATGACATGAAAACCAATATCAAAGAGAAAAGACGTCAAGATACATTCTAGAAAAAGCAAAAACAGTTTCTGTGTTCCTGCCAAGAAGGGAGGAAAAGTCAGGCGAAGTAAAAAGTGAGAGAATCTCAGAGACACTAAAGGAGAAAAAAGGAGAAATCCTCGTCTTCCCCATGGTGATGGTGTGAAGCGGGCTTTGAGGACTTTTCTCTTGTTTCATGGGGGTGTCAGGTGTCACAATGGATGGATTACTGAACAGGCTGACACAGGCACAGGCACAGGGGCCCGGTAACGACAAAAAGACTAAAACGATTGCAAAGAGACAAAAAAAAAATGAACACAAAGATACACAAGAAGGTCAAACGCTATAAACTCTGTGTAATTTGCTACAAAGGGTAAATCTAGTTTTTGTTGAACACGTACAGAAAAGCCACTCCTTCGAGCCGGATTTGAACCAGCGACCTAAGGATTTCTATATATTTCCATTCACAAGTTCTTTCCACTACAGTCCTCCGCTCTACCAACTGAGCTATCGAAGGGTACAAGCTACAAAAAAAACATAAACAATTCTAAAACATCTATAAGATATCATGAATGTATTATACATTTCTGATTAACAGTTTATAACATGTATACCAAGCAGTTTTACATTTCTTGTGGCACACACACCTTTTCTTTTTTCACAGGGACATACTTGCGAGAGGGAAGGTAATGGTTTAACACTACCGCATGGGGTTTATTTCAGCCATAACTCAGGGTTTGCAAACTCTATTTCTCCTCTCATGATTGTGTATTATACCTGCCGTTAATTTCACCTGAATTTTTTTGCTGTTTGAACAAACATGATTTTATCTTTTAGCCTCATCACCAGTGTTGGGGCCCAGACTTACTTAAATGAATAGTTCATTCATCAGAAAAATAAATGGATAATATTTTTAATTATTAGCAATGCTACAACTTCTGCTTGTTTTACCTGTTTGTTGGTGAAAATACAACATTTTATATACTATAATAAGTAATTAATTATTAATTTCACCACCAACATAAAACCATTCCTTACATAGACAGATGGACTTTTGTAAGAAAACAATATTTTGATGGCTATTATAACATTGCAAGATGCTGATGATAAACGTTATTTTGGTATTGAATTCCTTTAAGATATTTTTTTTAATTATTTTGTTAATAATGGATTTGTTAAGCAGTTATAAATATTAACACATTAACATTTTACTGGGAACAGTAAAATAACTTCTAACTAGAGTGTGATTGAAATATCAGTTCACCATTTTTTAATAATGGTTTCATAAAGTGTGACCCTGCAAAGTCATCAAAGTTTTCAAATGCATGTATTAAAGCTGTAAAATCACTAACAATGTTTTATATAACAGGTAAGACAGTCGGCCCAGTGGCTAAGAAAGAGTCAATATGAAGCATTGTATGTGTGTATTGTATAAATACTTTCAGACATTCAGTGGATAACCTCCAACCATTTCATACACACAAACATCCACGGAAATGTTAATTATTATTAACAAATTATAATATTAATAGATAGAAATAACAGCATCCAGTTCAGTTCAATTCAGTTTAATTTAAGATGGATTAAGGGTATAAATGTAGCAACGACAATACTGCCAGTGCATAATAATAATAATAATAATTAGTATTATAACTATTATTATTAATGATTATTATTATAGGATTAAAAATAATTTAAGATTAAATATAATAATTCAAATACTAAAATAAATAATCATATTTAAAAACATCTGTGAGTGTGAGTGAGTGGTAGAATTGACAGATTCCGGAGCACTCTGTGATGACATCATCATAGAATTCTTATCTGTGTTCCAATTAGAGGATTCTTAACCTTCAGAACACAAACTCTCTCACACACAGAGGACACTTCACACAGAGACTACTAGTTTTTGATTCGCGTTCAGCAATTACTCTTAAGTTAATCTTAAAAATTTTCCCAGCGATACCATGGACAAGAACAACAAGCGTCACAACTCTTCTGACGAAGGTAAGGGATTAATTTCCAAGTGATTATCACAAAGTTAGAAGTTACAGTTAAGAGTTATAATTCAACAGAAATTGATGTGTTTCTTCTCATTTATAGAGCGCAATTCAACACCTGAGAAGAATAGCTCGTCTAGGAAAAGGAAGGCCAGTCCTGACCAGAAGACCACCCGGAAGAACAAGATTATGAAGTTTTTCCATTTTGACGACGAGAAGGCGTCTTGCTCAACAGACATTGGCAAAGGTAAGCATCTGACATGAGATCCAGACAGACAGTGTGGAAAGATAGTCACACCTTTACCTTAAGTTAAAGCAAAAAGGTTTAATTGTTGTGATAGTTACTGCTAGATTTAGTCACCAAGTGTTAAAAAAAAGTTGAATCTTCATCATAAGAAATACATCATTCTTTATATTTCTGTTATATTTTTCATCTAAATATGTAAAGTAATTGGTAACTGTGCATCATATAATCGTAGAAAATGTTTTCCCTCTAAATTGAAGTTGGGCAGAATTATACATCTGCCAAAAAAAATTCTTAAAATTCAATTGAAGAACAAATATTTCACATTTTCTACATGTTTATTTATAGAAAAAGCAAAGAAAAGTTGTTGACGCTGATATCAATAGACTGTACCGGAAATACAGAGAAAAAAATATTCTAACTTTAGTTTTGTGTATTTGTTTTTTATAGTTGATGTGAGTTATCTGTCTCTGAGGGTTCTGTGTTCAACCCAGAGACAGATATCTCAAAACCTAGAGATTCTTTCTGTATGGATAGACCACACAAAGACATTTTGAAAGAATCATGCCTGTGTTTTAGTCATTGAGTTTGGAGAACTTAGACTGTTGTTCACAAGCTCAAGTCCCTCTGTGTTTTTTGTTTCTTTCTCATTTTTAGATCGCTGCAACACACCTGTGAGAAATAGGAAGAGGAAGGGTTCCTGTGATGAAGAAGAAGAACCAAGCAGGAAAAAGAAGAGGAACCTGGACCTGAAAGAGAATGAGATGGAGACCAAGGAGGAGAGCAAGACGGAGACTAAGAAGGAGACCAAGAAGGAGACTAAGAAGGGGAAAAGGAAGGAGAAAAACAAGAATGTGACAAAGAAGACGAATAAGGATGTGACAAAGAAGACGAATGAAGATGAGACCAAGAAGGAAGCTGAGGAAACCACCAACCAGACTCCGTCTGCACAAGCCCAAAGAGGTAAGTAGATTGTTATAAATTGAACATTTGGCTTTGGAATAAAGATTTAAATGATTTATAATGTAGGAGATTTAATGTATTATTTATTAGAGCTTTGGTAGCATTTCTCTGATGTTCTTTGCAACTGTACTACCTCACAATGATGATTTTTGTATTTTCAACAGAATTTCATGTCAAGTACCAACAGCTGAAGAAGCTCGGCCAAGGGGGTTGTGGATCTGTGTTTGCTGGCTATCGAAAAAAAGATAATTTACCTGTAAGTACTACACACACATACTGACACACACACACACACATATACACACAGTATGGTCACAAAGTGCTAACCAAAGTTTGTGTCTCGTAGGTTGCCATCAAACACATTCCAACTAACAACGTTTGCTGCAAACACACGGTGAGTGAGCAACATCTGCTGCTGTTGAAATCAGCCCTGCATCATCTTACTGAATGTTTTTTTTTTTTTGAATGAATTATTCTAAATGATTTTCTCTTTTCTCTGCTTTGCCCTTCACTTATTCTGTTATGTATCAGGACGAGGATGGGAAGGAGATCTCCATCGAGGTGGCCATTATGTTAAAACTTTCTGCTGAATCGGGAGAGAAACCAGCAGCCATTTCCCTCCTGGACTGGTACGATCTGGGCCGGGAGCTGATCCTGGTGCAGGAGAGACCGATTCCCTGCACGGACTTATACCAATACATTAACGACAAAGGAGGTTGCTTGAAAGAGGAGGAGGCCAAGGTAAGCAGCTGCTGCTAATTTAAGAAACATCACTCTATGGGTAGCACTCTAAATGAAGTCCATGACTAAAATGCATTATAAAAACAGACTTTTTGCTTATAGTGCCGTATAAGAATCCCAGATTCCCGAAAAAAAAAAAAGTCACACTCTCATCTCTCTCTTTTTGTCTCTCAGATCATACTGAAACAGGTGGTGGAGGCAGCAGTTGAACTTGTGGATAAGCAGATCTTTCATCGTGACATCAAGGTGGAAAATCTCCTCATTGAGACCGGCTCGAAGATCCCACGTGTGCGCCTTATTGACTTCGGACTGAGCTGCTTTTTCGAGAAGACATCCTCTTACGATATTTTCTATGGTGAGATGTCAAACTTCACTAACTTACCCATTTTGGACTTTTGCATTTAAATAAAGCTTCTCTTTTTTTTTGCATTTTTCCTATGCCTCTCTCTCACCACCTTAATATTCTGTCCTTATATTTTAGGGACCCTTTCTCACTCCCCTCCAGAGTGGTACAGTACTTGTAGCTACAGCGCTGGCCCCTCCACAGTGTGGCAGCTAGGTGTAGTCCTGTATGAAACGCTCTCCAAAAAAAGAACATTTGAGACCACAAAATTCCTCACGAACAGACTGAAAATCAGCAAGACGTTATCCAAAGGTAAGAAAATCACACAAACTTGTCAGCAAATGCAAAAAAAAAAAAAAAATTAAAGTTTCTTTTTTTTTATTTTATGGATTGTAACCATCACCTAATCCGTCTTCTCCATTTTTTTTCTCCAGACTGCCAGGATTTTTTGACAAAGTGTTTGACGATAGACCCCCAGCAGCGCGCCACAGTGGAGCAGCTTCAAAGCCACCCATGGCTCAGATAATACCACACACACACACACACACACAC
>CAFUXE010001481.1:598674-609872 GCA_903364295.1 Serranus cabrilla | reverse complement strand
GGTGAGACAGGATGGAGGTCGAGGGGGGATCAGTGGCCGTTCCGGCAGATTTTAGTGCTGGAGGCAAAATCATGGAAGGAGCTGGTTCATGTGAGGACACACACACACATGGACGCACACACTCCAGCTGCAGAGGACTGGTTTGCAGGGTGCCTGCTCTGCCAAAATCACTGTTAATCCAACAGATGCTTTCACATGCTGGGGAAATTTGTGAGCTCTCTGACAATCGCAGACTTTCTTTCTAACATCAGAAATGTGGAGGCGATGGCAGGCAATTAGCTCGTTACATGAAGGTTTTGAGTGAAACATTAACAGGAAATCGGTGGATTGTTTAGGAAGTTTGTTAATTAGGAAGACTCACTGAAGAGGCAGTGTGAAAATGATTTTGAGTGAATGAGTGCCATGCTTATAATCCACCCCGTCACTTGCTAGCTCTGTCTTGTCTCACTCTCTTCCTGCGTCTCTGACACACAAACAAACATTCAGAGATGGGACACAGTGTTAAATAGCAGCTTACAGCCTGCCATTGTGTTTCTGTTGCTCCACTGCTTGTAATTGCACCAGTGTCAGATGCACCAAAAGACCATTACTGTGCGTCCTGCCGCTTATTTATGTGGTTGTGGCGGACTTGTCAGCCTGCAGAAAGGCTTTTGTTCGTGTGTGATGTGAGGAGAATACATGGTTGCTTCACCTCTTGCAGCCTTTTCGTCAAGATTCTGCAAGATAATGTTAGACGTTTTCTACACTGGAGATAATTTTGTCAGTTCTTTGGTATTCTTTTATTCATTTAAGACTGGGGACCTGACAAGCTCAGCACATGTGGCAGTTGGAATGACTGTAGATTATCTCTAGTTTGATGCTATTAGCATATAATATATATGCTATGCATATAAGTTATTCTCTATGCCATTTCAAGCATGAATTTTAAGAAACCTCTGCAAACTACTGAGGCAAACTCCTGTCGATGTATTGTACACGCTGATTAAAATGTGTCTTGTTTCCTCAGGTGGCCTCCCTCGGTGTGACCACCTTCACCCTGTGCGCCCTGTGCATCGACCGCTTCCGTGCGGCCACCAATGTCCAAATGTACTACGAGATGATCGAGAACTGCACCTCCACTACCGCTAAGCTAGCTGTCATCTGGATCGGTGCCCTCCTCTTGGCCCTCCCAGAGCTCCTCATCAGACAGCTGGTGACCGAGGACACGGGAATGCCAGACGAGCCTCCTGTTGAACGCTGTATTATCAGGATATCCACCTCGCTCCCCGACATGCTCTACGTGCTGGGTTTGACCTACGAGGGCGCTCGGCTGTGGTGGTGCTTCGGCTGCTACTTCTGCCTCCCGACCCTCTTCACCATTGGGTGCTCTTTGGTGACGGCACGCAAGATCCGGCGTGCAGAGCAGGCCAGCGTCCGCAGCAACAAGAAGCAGATCCGGTTGGAGAGCCAGATGAACTGCACCGTCGTGGCGCTGGCGATCGTCTACGGTGCGTGCGTGGTGCCCGAGAACATCTGCAACATCGTTTCTGCGTACATGGCGGCGGGGGTTCCTGAGCACACCATGTCTGTCCTCCATCTTCTCTCCCAGCTGCTGCTCTTCTGCCGGGCCGCCGTGACGCCGGCGCTGCTGCTGCTCCTGTGTCGCCCGCTGGGCAGGGCCTTCCTGGACTGCTGCTGTTGCTGCTGCTGCTGTAACCACGCGCCCTCCTCGGCCACTGCCAGCGACGATAACGAACACGAGTGCACCACCGAGCTGGAGCTGTCGCCGTTCAGCACCATCCGCAGGGAGCTCAGTAACTACACACCTGCTGGCTCTAACTGCTAAAATGACATTCCTCATCAGGGATGGAGATTTCACTAGCCTGCTATTGGCCTTTCGGCAGACTCGGCTAGGAGAGATTCGCCTTACCCAGTCACATTTTTAAATGGGTGCATGAATGAAGTCGGACACTGAATAATCACCGGTGTCCTACATCGTCAACTTTCATTTCTTAAAATAATCCTGTACATTTACAGTAACTGTATAATCCTAATTTGCCAGGAAAGCTAACAAAATCTTCTCTCACTCATGCCCTGGGGTGCTCTTAAAACAGGGTCAGTACATATTTTTAGCAATCCTGCCTGAAACCTTTAAAACGTACAAACCTCCCTGCTGTAGACCTTGTATGCCTAAATATGTTTGGACAGCTGGGATGGCCTCTGAACCTGCCTGACGTCCGGTTCCTCACTAGATTTTGAATCAGGTTGATTCTTTTCGATTCTCAAGCAGGAATAAATTGTTCCCCACAGGTCTGATGATATAAGTGGCAGGTAAAGGTAATGATATTTAGACTGCACAATGTACATAGGGGTATATACAGAATAAATCACAATATGTTCTGTTAAAAATTAATAAAACAGTTTGTGATGATAAGTGTATTTGGGCCCCCCATAAATAATATTTATGTATGGGAAACTATCTAAAGGGAGACATAATTAATGCCAATCACCTTCTAAATGTGTCACTGTTGAAATTATGGGCTAATTAATCACAGTGTGCAACCTTGTATAATAACTCAAATACAGCATCCAACAAAACATGTGGGCTGACACTGCCTATAGAAATACAGGACTCGATTTACAGCCATCAGCTGTAAATGTACAGTTCGTGTAATGCTGCACATACGGGAACAAGGCTTACGATAATTAAACTAGCGCAGGGCGTCTCTGCAGTAATGACAGTTTGCCAGAGGAAACCACAGAGGGGAGAACGGATCGGAGGATCCAAATGTACACAACAATGCTTACACTGTATATTGAAAAATATCCAGGTGACTCAAAACACAACTGGGCTGGCCTCAGAGATACACAAACATGGACTCGAGTGGAATTAAAAGGTTCGGAACGGACTAATTGAAAGCCAATTAGAGTTGAATGGAGTGGAATGGAATCGAATGACACACTACAGATTAAATTGAACGGAGTGAATATGAAAGGAGTTGAAAGTAATGGGACATAGCAGCGTGGAATATAATTGAAAGGGATGGACTCAGCGTGGACTGGACTGAAAATAAATATCTGCACTACACTGTTGTATCATGTTACGCCTTACACTTTGGGCTGTAAATATACTGTACACTTTCTTTGGTGCTCTTATGATGAATGCGCTGTAAACAACAAATCCATTGGGTCGACTTAGAATCGCAAGTAATTGAGCTGCGTGCTGTTTTTTTTGGTCAAGAAGACAGATTACAGTTGTCTGTGGGATACATAGACAAAAGTGGGTTAAAAGAAGAAGAAAAAATCAATGCGGGGCTTCACCGAGCTGCCATGTACACCTTTTAGAGAGATCGCCTGAATCTTTGAGAAGAGCCTTTAGTGCTGGTTGTTTGACACTTAAAGCATGGAAGCACTTTATTTTACAGGGCAGTAACGCAGTGTTTACAAAGTGCTGATATATGAAAAGATGATAACTTGTAGAGACTCAAATGGATGCAATAATTAAATAATATCCCCGTATTTTTAAATGTTACATTTCCAAAAATAGGTAATTACAACATGTTCTTCAATTATTCTTACAAAAAAGTGCCAATACTGCTTAAATTGTTAATGCAACTAATTATAAGTGAGAGGGTATATTTGTACTAATAACCACTGCACATGTTATAGTAAATATATAAAGTAGCTGTTTTATGTTTCTAATTATTTATTTACTATTCCTGAACTGTAAAATTAAGTGCTAGTGGGTAACTTCACTTAAAGGCAAAGCTGACAGTTTGGAAAGCTCCTCCCCTGAACAGTGATTGTCCAATCACAACTTAGCAACTGTCTGATGAGGAGTTGCATTTACTCGCTCCTCAGATATTCCCATTTCCTGAGTTGGGAAGAAGTTCTTCTAACTTTGATGTGCTCATGACAAGTCAAGTCTTATTGTAGAAACAACACGGACACTACAAACATGCTCAAAACCTTTAGACTTGTTGATGCCCTAAAACTACTAAAAAAGGATTGCTTTACCTGGTGTGTTATCAGGGTAAATGCTAATTTAGCCTACAGCTAACAGCTACTACCGAATACTATATTGCAGATTACATGAAAAGAATGCAATGTCCAGTATGTTTTATGTAAAACTACATCAACCTGTCCAAGTTCTTGAGGCATTTATGTGAAGTTTTCCAACAAATTTTTCCAAATACCACATGAACGCAGGGTAACTCTGTGCTAAGGACACGCAATTCTAGCCTCAGTCTTTACTTTACAGGCGTACCTACAGTAACCAAGGGTGGTGGGGCTTGATGGATGGTGAATTTTACAGTATGAAATCTTACAAATCTTGCTTCTTGACCTCCAATGCCCTTTGCGGTTTCATTACTTGAGTTTTTAAGGAGAACCAATGAAATGTTTTTCACAGTGTATAAAGTGTATTGTACTGTAAATCTGTTTTCTTAATCCTACCAATCACACCTGGGTCAAAACAAGGTTCAAACCACTACTACAACATATTACAGTGCAGGTAATCAAAGTTAAACTAAAAACTGGACAGCCTAAACATTTGGTACATGTGGTATTATGGCAGAAGTGTGTAAAGACCAAAATTATGCTTAGAACCTTTATTTTGCTTGTTTAAGATCATGAATTATGCAATTGCTTGAAATATTTATAGCTAAAACAATTGGCGGTGAACACTGTGATGACCCGGGTGTGATGTTCGTTGGTATACTGTATATTGCGATGAATCTTTTGCATACGATTCTGCACTGCCAAACACCTTCTCTCTGTCTGTCTCTTGTGCTCTTGTGGTAGTAGCACACTATCTCTGGGTGTCTCTCTCAGCGCGGAGGTCAGTTTGCCCTCAGCTCCATCAATATAGAGGGAAGGATTTTACTACAGAACATAAATCACTAAAGGTTTGACAGCACCCAGGGCCAGTCATACTAAAAATATACACATAGTGAGAAACTGTGGATAAAGGGTGTTTTTTTCCCCGTGCCGCGGCTGGAGGCAGCAACCCTTTGGCTTTAATGAACTACAGTTTATGAGCTCCAAGAGATCCAGGTGGATGTAGCCTCTGGTTGGTGCAGCCTGCAGTTCTTCAACTTAATAGAGGAAATGGGCAGGAACACAGCACCACTGCTACACAATGCCCTGCAGCCTGCTTGACAACTCTTTTTATTACCACCACTATCAGGCTATTGTGGGCCGATGTGTAAACCTGTCCAGGGATCCCAGTTCATATGCCCTTGCACCAGCCAAGTTTCTACCATTAAATCACTCCAAGAGTTTTTTGTATTTAGTTTTTTTGATGCGACGAGCGTAAACTGACCTCCTGAATCTGATTCTCTTTTTCTGCATTTTTCTGGGAGTATAGCTCATTCTAAATGGCTCAGTGTGTAGTAACGTGGTTCAAACTATTGATGAAGTGATTCTTGTAAATCAGTCAGTGAGACGTTTATTCTGAATTTTGTGAGTATCCTCTTCACTCTGAGCAAATTGTGTCTGTATTTGATACCTGAAAATGTAAGCACACGACCACTATTGTCTCTAAGTCTAGTCACTGGTTTCTAAATAGCTTTTTATATAACCAAAAAACTGTCCCTTTGTTTATCAAAGAACTTTATCTTGAAAACTGTATATTAAAATCCTAAATGTACTATTACTGCTGTGTTGTATCTTTGTCTGAAAAACTGTTTCTGTGCTGAGAGTAATGGAAGTTGTTTTAGAGTGCCATCGTCTTTAATCTTGTATTGTTTCACTTGACTAAAACAGAACTCCTTATAATCCAAACATCTCCTCCAGTGTATTCAAAGCAAAGAAATAATCCAGCTTCTTGCCTCCATGCCAAAGGGTTGCTGCTGTAGATATAACTGATGTTAAAGGGGCATTCCAGCAATACTGCCACCCCATAAAGTTGGGGGATTTGTGAGAGAGAGATTTTGAAAAAAGAATAAATAAAAAATGGTTCAGCCGAGGCTAAGAAATCCTTACTGTAAGGGTACATTCCAATATCCATCCATCACACTATTCAGTGGCAGAAAAATATTTATTTTCTAACATTTCTAGTTGCATTTTGCAGTATGCAAACTAGCAAGTTTTTCTGGCTGTTCTGACCCACAATCCTCTGCACAGCAGAAGATACATCACATTTACTGGGCCACCGAGACAGATGACAGCTATGTGAGAAAGGGGGTCAAAAGTTCAAGGCACGATGTAATGATGAAGTAGTTGCATGCAGTAGCAACTGGACACACTGCAGGCAACAGTATGGATTTTGTGGCTATGTACTATGAGAAAAAAGTATGCAATTTGTAAAGCAGCCTCAGTTTTTAGTTTGGGTCAAACTCCTGAAACATTGGTTGCCATAGTTCCCACAATACAACTCAATAGCTGCCATATGAGAATAGTTGTTTTTTCATATGTTGCTCCAGAACTACAGAAAACATTAGTTACTTCAAGAATACTTTAAAGCTGTGAACTGCATTGTTGCTGGTCAGGGCGCTTTGACAACCCAAGTCTGTTTGATTAGTCCGAATCAGAGTGAAATTGATACTTTTGGTTTGTCTTGTATTTAGTTTTGCAGTACTATTTCTTATTGGTTGGAAAGATGGCAGTGGAAAATTAACTGTAGTTTTTTATAACTTTACTCTGCACTGATGTGCTGTGCACATTAAAGCCTTTCCTCGAGTTATGAACGCCATTTTCTTTGTGGATGTCAAGCTAACATTGGACTTCAGCAGAAGTACGAAGAAGTCCCACACCAGAGTACGATTGGAGTGTTCCCAAGTGACCAAAGCGAACCGTTACAAGGATTTAACCGCATCAGAATTCCTCTGAAATGGACTAAACTTTGGGTTGTGCAGGCACCCTCAGGTCTAGTCCTATCTTGGAACCCACTGGCTAGAGGTCTGGTGAGTATTTAGCCCCTGGTGGCAAAGGCCGATATTTATTGGATATCTGGGCCAAGACTCACTCTTCTGTGCACCAGTCATTGTTTACAGTCCGATTAACACGAGCATTAACCACCATGAAGTCACAGGGACTGACAGGTGACACAATCATCGGACAGCTTCGGTGACCTGCCAACTCATCTCATCTCACAGGAGGAAATCAAACCCGACTACAGACTGACAAATAATGTAACATTTATTTATGTTCAGCCAGATGATAAATGGGACTATATTGTGCATTGATGTAGGGATTAGTCATCAACTTCATAATGTCATAACAAAGAAGACTGATGAGAATCAGTGGCACCACGTACATTTCAACTATGTTAAACAAGATGTGATTACTCTATAATGTATGAAAGCAGTATGTAGATTCACAGTGCAGTTAGTGCACAAGCTTATCTACAGAAATGAAAGCGAAGTTTCCTTTTGAAACATGAAGAAAAACATTCGAAAACTCTGTCCCTCTTTGGGAATATGTCTCAGTGTGTGTCCTCATGTCCTGGTTTCCTTAAGATCCTCCCACTACAGCTGTACTATAGCAAAGAGTCTCTTCATTTTTCTTCCCCTTCACATAACAGGGGACCCTTTAAAATATTCATCAGCGATGTATCACTGTGCTCTGTTCTCCCAACACATCCTACACACCCTCTCTCTCTCTCTCTCCTCTCTGTTGCCTTTTCTTTGTCTGTAGCATCCAAAGTGTTATACAACGATGACGATAGTGGCCGACATCCCGGGTCTGTGTTTGCGATAAGAGCTCCGAACAGAACTGTAACAGAATTAGCTGTCGTGTTGGAACACTGAGCAGATGCCAGAAAGCTTCCGCAACCACCAAAGACGTCTTGCTCGGTCCCCCAGAGGACGCCGCTCACTCCCACTGTTGTGAGGAGGTGGTCTCTTTCATTCTTTATTTACTTACTCATGTCAAGACAGAAACTAAAGGGTTGGAGACATGCGGTGAAAAGTACGAAAGACATGGTGAAACAGCACCATTGTGACAGCAGAAAAGCTCTCACAAACAAGAATAAAACACAAATGTTCGACTTGAGTCGCACTTGGTTTGTCTTCTTTAGCACCATGAGCTTTAATTGGACACACGTTATATTAATATAGCACATTGTGCATTTGTAAGAGCTTTAAATGCATTAGTGAATTGTTGTTAAATCAGCTGCTAATTTTGCACTTTGAATCAATTCCACCAACTGTCTGTCATTTATCTCTCAGAAAGATAATGAGAAAGCCCAATTATGAAATGTCTGATGAAGAATGGGAAATTGTTCACTTTGAAATACACCACAAGTCGGGCTTTTATCTGTTCTCTCTGCTATCTCCTCCCTACTGTCACAGAAGTAGCACTGCATGTGGCTGTCTGTCTGTCTGTGTGTGTGTCTGTGTGCGTGTGTATGACTGTGTGTGTGTGTTACAGGGCATCACGTCCCAGAAAAGCTGACAGGCGATGTGCCACTCATCTTAGTAATTTCCCCAAAACAGTTGGCCTCCTGCCAGTGCGCTCGCTCACGCTCAATCAGCCTCAATCAGCAACATACTTGCTAAAGTGTCTGCAGCCCCGAGTGTGTGTGTGTTTGTGTGTGGCAAAGTGTGTGTGGCTGTTTGTTTCATTATGTTATTGACTTCAAAAGCCTTTTTTCCCCAATTCTGCTTCCTATTGTAGCGGAGCCTTTTCATGATCAAACACTGAGAAGTTCTGATCCAGCTTTTTCACTGTCACTGTTAAATCTCTTTCACTGTGCTTCTATTTTGGGGCTCTGAAAGACCAATTCTAGGTCTTTATAATAATTATACAACAACGTACAGCTGTGTGGTTGCATTGTTCACAGTGCTGGAAGAGCTGTGTCACACATAAATGTTGGAAGGTCACGTGATTTCTATGACAAAAATCTTGACTAGCTACCAAGAAGAGAAACTGTCTGGATTGTTCTACTGATGCTCATTGTTCAGGAGGTTTATACTGGGAGCTGAATCATCCAAAACAAACAGATCATGTGATTAAAGCCAGTAAAGACATTGAATTCACGATTAGAATCAGTGATTCCCCACTGGATGTTTCTGAGGAGTTATTATGGATCCCACTGCATTTCAAAACAAGATTGGTCAAAGCCTTGCCTTACCTCCTTGTGGTTTAACATTAATGTTCAAAAGTCAAGATAAAGGTTATTGGTTGGTTGGCTACTAGCAAAGCTAACATGTATCATGTAGGTTTAATTGTGTGATTGAGTGAAATATTTGGTTAATAAACAACTGATTATGAAGGATACGGTTGTGTTTTCTATCTTCTTCCAAAGGTGACAAGAAGACCCAATGCTGAAATGCAGTGGGATAAATAAAAAACATGTCCCGCTAACGTTAACTCAGGTTGTTATTCTGATTGCTTAAGATCCAGACATATGATGATATGATAGAAAAAATCTATACTAAATTTGTATAAAAAGTTGATTTCAGACAGCTTGCACGAATGGGTTATGACGCTATTGACAAGTGATCAAATGACATAGACTATTACCTTTATGAAAATTACGTTTTCTCTAGGTTTCAAAATTGTTGGAAATATTTGGGATAATGTAAGTACACAACTCAGCAAAATGTATAACATAGGTGGAGTTGTTTGTAGACACTTTAATTCCCTAAAGGCTGATATTACCCTGATATGTAACTTTTCTGCATTAAAGAGTCCGAGGATAAGGTTTCAGTCTGATAACAGAAGTGAATTATGGTCAGCATCAGCTGCTGCCAAGCAAAATGGCGATAAAGAGCTGATCGGGTTACATCAGGGATGTGGTAGGTGACGACATGTGTTTAGTCTAACTGACCAGTTCTCTTCCAGTAAGTAAACAGGTTTATTCTGGGCTGCGGATGACACCAGAAATCATCTGATCTGAGTATTCACCCCCTTCAAGATATACAATTTGTGGAAATTATTGTAATATGTGCAAGTCAGTCGTCCAGTTTTTCCTTCCAGCACTGTATGATTGTATCAAAAGGGGGTTAGACTGCGGCTGATGCTGCAGGATAACAGACTGAGGATAGAGGGGAATGGCCACCATTGTTGCTGACAACATGTATTTATCTACCCAGGTTTCTTTGTGCATGTAGTATTACTGGTTGTACACAACATCAAATCGCAGTCCCCAGTCCCACTGAACCTCCCTGTATATCTTGTGTAATCTGGTAAATATTTGTTGTTTCAATCCATAGAGGGGACAGAACATAAAGACTATTTTGAGATTCTTCTTCTCGCTGCAGGTTTCAGTGTTTGTTCAGACCACACTCCTACCTTTCTGCTTTTCCAAGTGTAACTGGGCATTCATTAAAAACAGGAAGTCCCAGCCAAGCAATCTGGCTGGGCTAAGGTTTTTCTGGCTGTGCTTTATGAATGGTTGCTAGGTAACCAGGGAGTTAAGTTACCATCTTTCTAACTTTCTCCCGTTTTCCTTTTTTCTGCTGTGTCTGTTGCATTGAAGCACACCAGGCATTCAGGAACCATGTATTACTGACCCCTGTATTAAAGTAGTGCCAGTAATGCCAATGATATTGAAGTGTTAGCTAACATTTTGGCCCAAAACAAAACTGATACCCATTAATACTGATTTAAACAACAGAGAAATAAACTGTAAATCTTTACAACTGCACATTTTCCTTCCAAATGTAGTAAAACTGTGATAGTTTTTGGAGTTTAGGCATTCAGCATGCAAAGTGATGGTTAATAATGCAACAAGGTAACCACTAAGTCGTTTTAACGTGACTGGAAGATTTATGTGAATTTTAAATTAAACATAATGCTAATAACAGAAAGAAATCATTGAATTTTATCTTGCTGCTCATCCCGCTGAGCTGTTTGTAGAAATGCTGGAGGCAATGGAGAAGTAGGCAGTTAGAAGGAAAGCCGACTTCGCCACCTCTTCCTTTCATGTCACACACACACACACACACACACACACACACACACACACACACACACACACACACTCAGGAGCTGGGGTTTTAAACCAATATGTCATGTCAGTATTTACTAAGTGAGACTTTTCATTTTGAAGATTGTGTTGTGTTATATTGCAAAGATATATTGAGATTGTCTATCGGGACCTGCTCAATAATATCCCTCCCTATTTCTCTCTCGTCCTCCCACTCCCTCTCTTTCCATACCTTTCCGTCTCCTGCCTCTCCATCCATTCACTTCTCATCTTCTCCGAGCCCCATTCTTCCCTCTCATACATTTTAATGGCAGCAGTTTGATCCGGCTGGTCAAAAAAAAAA
>CAFUXE010001481.1:576779-598646 GCA_903364295.1 Serranus cabrilla | reverse complement strand
AAAAAAAAGACATTCAAATGTGTCCACTCGTGTTGAATAAATACATAATTTAGTAACACAAGTCAACTACTGTTCAGCGTTGTGGAAAAGACAAGATAAATATTTCACTTTCTGAGGAGTGGGTAGAATGGGATTTGGTCAGAGATGAGATGCTGAGTCGTGTGTGGCTGCCAAATGTAAGAGGTGTTTCTCCTTTTTAAATGCAAAAGAGTACCACCATTGGAAGACTGTTCATCACATGTCTAATGCATGCAATTTCACCCAGCGGGCACTAGAAAATTGTTTTGAAAAATAAAAACACAGAACATATGATGATGAAAATGATGCTATTCAGTACGTAACTGCACTGCTTAGATGGCTGGAAGTGCATGTATCAAACCGAGGAGCAGCAGGACATCTGATGAGTGTTTGAAACAAACTGTTATATTTGGTTGGAGCATCAATATATATGTTTTCTCACTGCTTACCAGGGTCAAAGTTGTGCAGCAAGCCGATAAGTCCTTCGTCTTTCCCCCAGTCACGTCCTCCCGCTCCTCATGGGGAAACCTGAGGCATTCCCAGGCAGATGGGATGTATAATTCCTTGAGTTCTGAAACTGCCTTGAGTCTCCTCTCAGTTGTATGTGCCTGGAATACTCCTACAGGGGATCAGATAACCAAACAATCTTAAAAGGCTCTTTTGAAAGCAGAAGACCAGTTATTCTTTCAAGATATCCGAGCTCTTCACCTTTACTTAAAGACAGAAGTTTATTTTCAAGCTATACTAACTGCGTGGCTTGACGGATGACAAGGTCAGTTGGTCATTCTGTCCATCAGTCACTCTGTTGGTCTTTTTTTAAAAATTTCCACATGGGAGCTTTCTTTTACTCTGCTCAGTAAGCAAAATTTTGCAATGTATGCATATCAAGTCTTTTTACATTTTCCACATGTACTGCAAAACCCTCTGAGACCTGTGGGACTGCCAACAATAGCATTACTGTCTTTAAAATATGTTAATGGGCTTCATTTTAAAGCTAAGGTGATACCATATTGGTACCATATAAAATTAAATAAACTAAGCCACCAGGTCATGACAGCTTGCCAGGAAGGGGGCTCCAAAGTTAGGCTAAATTTTCATGAGGGAGAAACTGGAACGGTCATTTTTTAAAGGGGTTCCTCGACCTTTGACCTCAAGATATCTGATTGAAAATGGGATCTATTGGTGCTCATGAATCTGCTCTTTACAGTAGACTTGTTTCCATCAACAAATTTCTTTGCACATTTTGAAGATTCGTATGAGAAAAGCTTGATGGAAACACCAAAATGATAAAAACGCACATTAAAGTTTTTAAGCTCGCTTCAGGTGTTTTTTGTCTTGTGTGTGTTTGTGGTATTTTAGTGGAACAGTTAGCTGCTACAGAATGGGCTTTTTTTTTAGTTGGTGGAGACCAAAACAGAGCTAAAAGAGCATTACGTGGATTTATTTTGGAGGGAAAAATAGTTCTGCACTAAATCTGTGTAACAAGGTATTTACCCCAAAAATTGCTGCAACAACTAATGAGAAATAATTGAGCATGGGAATGGCCTTCATTTACTAACGATATATAATGGGGGTTCTCTAAGGGATCATTTCCTTTTTCCTGAAATGCTTAACATCTCACATTGAAACAACTTGAAAATATTAACTCCCACATTAATTCTCAAACATTTCATGCAAAGCGAGTATTTAGCACGCCTTGAAAACCTTCATTCTTTTGCGTGCCGTGCAGCAGCACCCTTACACAGATGAGCACGAGAACAAAGAGGGATCAGGTCATACACGCACGCTTCTCATCATGTTTATGTATAAGACCGAACCAGACGAGATGTGACTCAGTGGGTCGAAACCTCATCTCCTGCTCATTTCCAGTCTCTGTGAGTCGACATGTCAGTTGGATGTAAGTTAACACGGGTGAGAGCAAGGGCAGCGCTGTGTCACTCGGCACAGTGTGTCTTTTGATTGTCTCCTTTATTCCGCTAAAGACAATCTTCCAGCCCCTTAGATCTGGTCCTGAACTGAAAGAGACCCTTCAAAATGTTACACTAGACCCAATTCTTTACTGCTGATTTGGCATCTAAATTAAGATTTCTGCCAAATGCATTTTCATACAGATTTCTAAGGTTAAAAGCATTTGAATCATTATGAGAATTAGAATTGTTCCATTTGTGCATATTGCCTACCTGCTGCTTGTTAATGATAGACTCAGTGTGTCATGTCAGAAGAGCAGCAGCTTATAAACCTAAAGGGAAAATGTAAAACAGAGGCCTGTGCTTACCGTCATTAGAATAAAATTGAACAGATGGGTCATAATCACCATACTTTTGTGTGCACAGCCACCTACTTTCTCGTGGCACCTGATTACTCTTGTTGCTATGGATACTATTCAACGCTATAACCACCACATCTCATGCCAATTAAGGATATATTCAAGTAACCTCCACTCAAAGCAGACCTGCCTGCCAATTCAGTATCTACTGTACCAGTGCGTGGTGCTGTCAGAGGCACAGGTATGAAATCAAACCCAGTAGGTCCGGTTTCATTCGTTTTTCCTCTAGTCCTTTGATATGTGCACAGAAAAAAACTTTGCTCTTCATGAAAATTCTATTTGATCCATATTGTTTCTTGAGCGTCTTACATTTCTCACAGATTCAAGGGTTTCTGTATCACATATGTAAGTAATATATGTAGTAGAATGTAATGCATACAAGAAGTAAGGGTGTGTGTCCATGTAGAGTTTTTCTCTGGCTTAAAAGCGCTGACAGGGTGCTCCATCCCAGCACATCACCCAAAAAGCACTTGCATGGCTCCTCAGTAGCCGTGTTTAAAAACAACTAACTTTGACATTAGCCCTCTTGAGGGAGCACAAAGCTTAACTATTCTGGTCAAGACTATTTTAGATTAAACTGAACTGGAATTGATGGATCTCATGGTCATTGTGATTTTAATATTGCTCAGTATTTTTCTCCTATCACAAATACCTGCTTCTTACAGACACTCTTTGGTGGATGACAGAATTCATGAACCTTAGGGAAAGGAGTGGGCTATTGTAGCTTTTGTTTGCCTTGTCATTCATTTCTAGGTCACTGGGAGAAGTGAATGCTTGGCTGAGCTTGAGACGTGCTCAATGAAGGATCTCCACATCACCATTCCTGTATATGTGTGGATGTATGTGCATGTGTGAGTGTGCAGTGAAGCAAAGGACCTTCACCCCAAATCCAAAAGGCGCACACACTCACACGGAAATCCCTCTGATCGTTTTTTTTTTTGTGACACATATACACACACACCACCTATCAGCTTTTTGTGTCATAAAATGGTCTTTCTTACCTTCTTTCTTTCCATCTCAGAGCTTTGAGCTGCTACTTTGTTAAAGCACTGAAGCTGATGGGGATCCGTTTCACTTCAAAGGTCTTTTCTCTTCCCTCGTCCTCCAGTCTTGAGGCTGAGCTGCAGGTCAGCACATCAGGGACGGCCTATTAGAGACAGAGCATGGTGGAGGGTGACTGAAAGAGGCTAAATGAAATGTAAAGATCTACTGGTGTTGCATTTCGTAGCACATACATTGCAAACATACATATCTATCTTGATTGGCTAGATACACATTGACATTTACCGCAAAGATTATGCTCATGCCACTACATATCTCTGATCTCTGTTGTCTCTATTTGGATGGTAAAATATTCAGTAAAGGGATGTATCAACAGTAGGCAATAGAAAGAGCCTACATTAAACTGTGATTTTAAATGTGAATTGTTATTTTAATTATATTAACATATGGAGCACTGAGGTTATTTCCTGTAAGGTCACCACAACCAGACTCATGAAAAAGAAGACAAAAGACAAGCTAGCCCTCCTCCTTTGTAATGCTGCACAAAGAAGCTAAGCTAACTAGCTTTTGCATTCCACCTTAACACCATTTTAAGCTCCAAATATTCAATGTTGTAAAAGGACAAACAGCTTAAATTGCTAACAGCACTTAATTAGCGCAATGTAGACTTTTTCAATAGAGCTGACACTATAGACCATATATAGAAAGTAGTTTGGCCATACTATATTTGGACAAATGGCTGGACCTACATTATCAGCTAGTTTACTTACCAAACAAGGAGCAAACATTAAGAGGCGACGCCTTCAAGTTGTCACATTCTTGTGCTGTCCTGCTGCTTTTATTTTGTGTTTTATATTGTTTTATATTGTTGCATATTGTACTCACAGCTTGTCAAGTTTCAGGTCTCTTCAGTCCAAGCTCCCTGTGTGCTTCTACTTCCTTAATTAGCTGCACCTGACTGAGGTGTGTCACACCTGTGTCTCATTAGTCGTGGTCTTTCAATGAATTTATATGTGCATCATGAAAATTCATGTGAGAAAAGCTTGATGGAAACACCAAACACCACTTTTGAAAATGTGAGAAAAAGAAGAAGCAATTTCCACTGTCGCTGTCTTTTGTCTGTTTTCTCTAATGGATGACCAAAGTTAACAACCTTTTGTTGTTTGCTGATTCTCCCATAGACAGTGAAGTTGCCCCCTGCTGGCCATTGGAAACAATACAGGTTTAAAGTTCTTTAGCATTGGCTTCACTTTTCATTGGCTATAAGTTGCTCCAGTTGTTCCAAGCACACCAGGTTGCAGGGCATCTCCAAGCAATGCTTCACCTCGCATCTCAAAAATATGCACAAAAGCTGCTGCAGCACCACTACAGTTTATATTTCCTTCCATGAAAATTGGGATAATTAATATGAATATTTATTACCATACTAATTTACTATTGCATTCTTTTTTCAGTTTTGTTCCTATACTGTCATACATTATGTATACAGCAGCTTTTGTTGCCTTCACTAATGTGAAAACTAAAATATTTTCTTGAAGCAAGAAAAGTACTTAAGAACTATCTGACAGAAGAAAAACAAGTAACAAGATAATTTTACACAATGTCCCAATGCATTATTTATAGAAAGAACATTTGTCTTGTTAAGTCTCTCAGTCCTCCAGCAAGTCACAATACCACATTTAAATTCTGGCTGCAAATGATGGAAGGCCAGCAAGCAAGTTAAATATGCAACCCTTCAGCAGACAATAATGGCTGGGCTCATTGTACAGACACTATGAGGTATTTGAATTTCTACTCAGCCGAGATTTTATTGATTCTTATGATGGAGTTTCATACAAAGGGAGAGCCTCAGTCTAAAATGAGATATCTGCTGAATAACAAAAACACTTCTTCAACCTGATGGATAGGACAAACTAAAGACGGCAAATGGAAGAAAAGTGATTCCCATATCATAAAAAGTGCAAATAAACAGTATTTTTAAGGCTCAGTGTCTTTGGTTTTACACCCAATGTGAAAGAATATAGAATTACACCAGATATATTTCTTTCTAGTTCATTTTTTGGCCATTTTTTAAAAACCTGGGACTCTTTCTAAGGTTTACGCCCTGTTACACCAGATATTTACTTTCATTTTGTGTCTTCCAAAAAAATTGCATTTCCTTCCCCCAGAACACAATATTCATTCCTTTTTCATTAAGCACAGCTCTGAAACTCCTTCCAATTATAGAAAATGAAGAGAAAAATGCAGAGAAAATGCAAATGAGCTGCTGATTATGCTCAAAGTGAGTAAAAATATATATAAGAAGCTAAACGAAAGAGTGTTGCTCTGCCTCTTTGAATCAGTTTTTACCTGCATTTTTTGGATGTTAGCTTGTTTTTGATGTGATTTTATAGTGACTTTACATTTTAATGATACAAAGCAATGACATGCATTTGACCCCGTTTAAATTAAGGCAAGGACGGACCAATTTGTACAGCAAGAACTGAAATAAACTACCTTGAAATGCTCATTCCTCCAGCAGATTATCCTTGTTTAGCTCAGAGGGTAGGCGCTAAGAGAGCTTTGTCTGGTTTAGCTCCAATTAGGCTGTCCTATTTGAGATTAAGAGATCAGAGGAGAAACTCCCCCAATTTCCCCAGGTTTTATGCCATAGGCTCACTAGGTTGTGCACCAAGACTCTCAAGACAAAAGCAGAGGATTCTGGAAAGCCTATTAGAAGTAAGTGACAAGTTTGTTCTGACTGCAGAATCCCTGAATTGACAAATTTGGGTCGTGTCTGTTGGTCTGAATATCCTGCCTGTGTTGCACAGAGCAAACCGAAAACTCAAATTTTTTTTTCTAAATGTGGCCCTAAAACTCTGTTTTAAGTCACAAGTCACAGGCATTTACGTACATTTATTTACTTTTATAACACCTAAGCAGGAAGTTTTTTGTCCTAAACCTAGGTCAGTGGTTTTGTAGCATGAATTCACCAAAACTGCAGCTTTTTCTTCAAATGCTCTATTTTTAGAACTCTCCGCTGTATCGTGAGCTGCTTTTGACAAACGTTCATATTTGTCGTTAAGGGTGGTAATGACAAATGGTCTTTTCTGTCGTTTAAGTTGGAGATATTGTTGCACAGTTCAGGGACACACCTGAGAGGAGCTGAGCCAGTGTTCACATTACACCTGTGCTTTCCCTGCTATGACAGCTCCCAGTGCTGCGAGACAGGCCTTTTGGCAGCACGGCTCCACCTGATGAGTGGACAGCACACCACCTGCCACTGTTTGATAATCGAATTACTTATGAGTCGGTAACCACTTTGTCTTGAACGTAAGACTGATTACTGTAATCAGCTAGGATCAGTAGACATGAAGAATAGTTGCTATGTGCTCTAAGAGGCAGATTATTCTAAATGAGTCAGTGTACCGCAGCGAGCGACAGCACCCAGTGGCTAAACACACCAAAATGACTCCAAACAGCTTGCACAGCAAAATGTGTCTAAAAGCAAATGACTCCAGTGTGGCTCCAAAAGTTCAGTATTTACCTCATTATCTCTACATTTAACCACTACATACCAACAGTCACATTAGCAGTTAGCAGATGCTGCCTTCCAGGGCTGCCAGACAACTTTTTGGCCTCACCATTAGATGACATTGTCTTGGGAAATCAATGAATGCATTAACGACGCTTAAAGATGAATAGAATTTAATGCCCACAAAAAAATGCCCCTAAATCTCTCCTACGTAAGAGCAAGACACATACATTTTTGTTGTTTTGTGTCTTTTTGTGATATTTTTGTTTTGCCCTATTTTGTTTGTTTTGCTGCTTTCTGTAGTCGCCATGTACATCTGTTGTCTCTTTGTGACTCTTTGCAGCTGTTTTGTAGCTCTTTGTAGTTGTTTTGCATCTTTTTTGTTGTTGTTTTGTGTCTCTTTCCAGTTGTTTGTTACTTAATTGTCTGGTCTGTTCTTTTGCTGCTTTCTGTAGTTGCCTGTATCTGATTGTTGTCTCTTTGTGACTGTTTGCAGCTAATTGTTCCCTCTTTGTAGTTGTTTTTTGTCTCTTTTGATAGTTGGTTTATGTCATGTTGTAGGTGTCTGGTCTGTAGATATTTTCTGTTGTAATTCTTTTGCTGCTTTCTGTAGTTGCCTTGTATCTCTTTGTCGTCTCTTTGTTCCCCTGTTTAGTAATCCCTGTGTGTACAGAGAATCATATAGAGGGGAATAGGAGGGCTGCTGCAGTGTTTTCCATCCCCTCACTCACCGTCACTAGCAAGGGTAAGATCAGCATATTAAACATTACCCATACTGCAGCTTGCATAGGATAAAACGCTAAGCACTTGCAGACAAAATAAACACTCTCACACAAACACTTAAATCACCTGGGCTTCACTCCTTCCTATATACAGAGAGCTGATATTTGCTCCTGTCCAGCTGTTTCCTCACACACTGATGTTCGGTTACTTTCTGCAACACCATGAGTATTAACTGCATTGCTGGCAGGGAGCGAAACTCACAGGCATGCGCTATACAGCAGAAATGCATGCATGAAAGCACAATGCACACACACTCACACACACACACACACACACACACACAAGCATAAAGAGTCCCAGGAGTTACAATTACAAACACTGTCAGACTACACATACTCATCCCTGAAAGGTAATTACTTTACTTACCACAGTCATCTTACCCTTTGAGCCTTAACATTAAAGCTCACACTGTGACAAACTACTGTATTTATTGTTGGAGGCACCCCAGCTCAGTCATATGGAGAGCCATAGCTGGAATCTATGGGAGGCTGGAAATGATGCCCAGCCTCTGCAATCACACTGCGTTGCAAACTGAAATATCGACTTATTGTTCACATATGGAGATGCTCCATCATCCCTGAAGACATGCACGCATATCATTGTGCTGTTCTATCACTATTAAATCAATACAGTGCTAATGTCATTTCAGAGGAAACTACATTTCTGCAGTTTTTACTGCAGCTGTCGGAGAGTTATCATTCAGCTGCATTCTTAGAGTTTAAAAAGCAAAAATAGAGATAGAATGTTTATTATGAGAAGTAGTGCTAATAGTAGGGTATGAGGACCAATACACACATTAAGGAAAAGAACATAATTAAAAAAAAAATGTGCAGAGGATATATATATTATATAGGCATGCCCATAATAAAATGTAATATTCTTTGTGTTTCTAGTTGTTTAAACAGCTCAACTCCTGACAGATACATTAAAGTTTAAAATATTTGCCCTTAACGGATCCAATATATAATATTAATCATGATTAGTTTGAAGTCCAAATAACGTTTAATAACAAATATGCTGTATGTATGTTCCATAACTTATGCAGTTATATACTTTACATGATTATCATAAGATTGGTGTGTTGACGTAAAATATAATATTTATTGTTCCAGCTGCATTATCTGTTCCAATATATTATCAATATTTTTCATATTTTTTAACTATTTGTAGGCTGCAAAATAATTTTTAAAAAAGGTATTGTATCTGATCTGTTCTGTCTGCCTCTGCATACACTTGTTCCAGTCTGTGTCTCCAAAATGTATTCAAAAAAAGGGACGCATGTAGTTTTATGTGGAGCCTGGGAGGAATAGCTGTAACACAATAACTGTCAAATATGTCATCTGTACGGTGAAAATTAAGTTTCTTGTGGTGTATGTGCCGCAGAGTGTTGCCTCAGAATGGGTATATTACATATCTTTGGTGCATTGTGCTATTAAATTAAATTTAATCCACCTGAGGAGTTTAAGGACCGCAGTGGAGGCAATGTGTGACAGTGTGTGACTCCAAAAGGGCTTGTAAGAGTTGGAGCATCTTTAATTGCACTTGTAGCTGTTAACACACACAGTTGGATATTGGCTTTGCTTTATTTCTTTGCTGTTCCAGGTCTGTTTTTATAATCTAACATTGTTACGTAAAAACAGATCACATAAAAACCTTGGATGGTAGGTGTTACTGTAAAAAAAGGTGGAGAACTCTTCTTTTAATAGACACTGTAACTCGCTGTGAAGAAACACAGCAGCTATTTCCCGTTTCTTTCAAATGTCGAGTTGAGTCGAATAACAAGGCTGGTCTTATCTTCTCTGATAAGGGCAGTTCAGAGCAAATAACTAGTCCACCCACCACTTGTGCATCAGAGTGACTTTTTTCTGCCAGCTTTGTTTCAAATGAAGTGGGCAGTGCAGAGCTTCAAGAAAAAGACAATAAAACAGGCTCTTTAACTATCATCTCGAATCAAGAAAAACGGCAGATGTGATTGCATGTTTCTGTTTAAATTTGCAGTCTTGAAAGTTTACTATGTTTGACTGCTGTCAAATACTTGCATGATTAAACAAGCTGTGTGTGTTCTGTTGAATATCAGACACAAGGCAAAAAAATGAACACTAAAACTCGTACAAGGCTGGCAGTATAGGCCACACTAAATCAAATGTAGTATGTTTCCAGACTGCTGGAGCAAATATCAACAGTTTCTCAATTTCTCAAAACAATTAGAGATACAGAGAACTAAAAGGAATATGAATATATGAAATAGTAACAGAAATACAAGTATGTATTCCTATAACATTCATACATGAAAACTGCAGAGTGCTTAGGGTACATTTAAGATCAGGCAATTAAAACTAAGGTGTGCCGGTATGAAAAGTGACGCCAATGAGGAAGTGCATTGAGCCTGCATTCTTTCTACTGGCCAGCAGGGGGCGACTACACTGATCGTAAATAAGGTTGATTGTAGAGAAGTCAAAAATAAAATGTCCCTAAATCTCACTTGAATCAGTTTATGTTCTCAAAAAGTCTTTTTCAAGTAAGGTGGTCATTTTGTAAATGATGGTCCCATTTAGAGTAAAGTAGAAGATAATGAAGGGTACGCTTTAGAGTGGGGCTTATGAATCTTAATATTTTGAATGTCAATTTGCTGTCACAGTGTTGCTTGCTTGGGTGTTGAACATAAATATTAGTTGTAACTTTTTGGTCACCTTAAGCTAGTCGACTAGCATTAGCTCTAACCGGTAACTTCGCATCCTCCCCCCAGCATCATCCACATGTCCAAATATGGTAACTTCTGGTTACCAAATACTACTGGTGAAGGCCAAAATGCTCAACTTGAGGTTGATCGTCCAACAAGCAGTGGGTGATGTCACAGTGACTATGGAGAATATAGTCGTGTTTTCATCAATTCATTTCTATGCACATTTTAAAGATCTGCATCTGAAAAGCTTAATGGAAAAAACAAAAGTTTTTAGTTTTTTTTTGCCTTTTTTGAAAAAAAAAAATGTATGCACTAAACGGGAGATGGAAACACTTTTTCCAAATATGTTCAGACGTTTCAAACATTTAACTCACACGACCAATCAGCTGTTTCCACTCTGACATGAAAGAACAATTATAATTTGCCCAATTAGCAACCTCTTTTTGTTGTTATTTTTCTCTCTCGCGTACGCAATCTCTACTTAGCGTACATCAACACATTACTCTGCCATCTTCTGAGGAAAGTACATTCATACAGCTTTGTTTATTCAATCCAAGCCAGTTGATGGAAACACGGCTTCTGAGCTTGAAGAAACGAAGAAAGTAAAAATGTATTTTGGTTTGTGATAAAATCCATCCACCACTAACTAATAAACATGCAACAATATACTAAGGACACCAACATGCAATTCTTCAATTCACCCAAATATGGTGCATGAGACATCATCAAACCTGTTTGAAAAATGCCTGCAGTTCAAGGAGGCAGCATCAGCAGTCTTGAGTCTGTTCACACAGCGGGGGATCTGCACTAACCGCTGTGCAGCCATAGTGAAGACTTATGTTAGCCTTTTTTTGTTGGCGCTCGGATCACACATCTTCTACTGACATTTTCCAATATATTTAGTTTAATAGGTACAATATCAACACACAGGCGCCAATAGACATTAAAGTAAAAAGCTGAATTCTTTATTTGAATTAATTCCGTGCATTTTCCTTCTTCTATTGATCTCACTGGTTTGATTTCATTGGCTGAAGTGCTGCTGAATGGAAACTGGGCTGCACACAAACACACACGCACACATACCTACTCCTGTTCCGGCTCAGTTGTCCCTGCCTGCAGTGACAGAGGGGATTAGGGGAAGAGTGTGCAATGCTGTCTTTCATAAACTCAAAAACACACACACCAATGCTCCTCTCTGACTGGGCTGAGATGGGCTCAGTGTACTGAGAATCTGGATGAGAAAGGAGAGTGTGTTTACCAATACTGTTCCTGTTTCTTCTGCCCAGCACAGGTAACCGTACCAGTGGCACGTTACAGACTGACTGATGGATATTTGTGTGTGTAGGACAGCCACAGACGGACACCTGCTGCTTGATGGACTCTCTCTAACGAGCTGCACTTATTGCCATGGCAACCCCCCTACACATAAATCCATGCACACACACACACACACACACACACACACGATGAAGCCTGCAGACTGATCATTAGAGTCTAGTGATCTTTCTCCTCTGTGTCCTCTTCTACCCCCATTGCCCTTCCTTTTCCAGGCACCCCTCCCTCTCTCACGCCCTTCCGCTCCACCTCCCCCTCCGTCCCTCCCTTCATCCGCCCCTCCCGTTTGTCTGTAATGGTCCTTTATCTCCTATATTCCACTTTTTATTTAATCCACATTCTTATCTTTCACTCCCTCATATCATTTTAGGATATCTTTCCCCTCATCTGTGCATCACGTCCTCATATTCTACTTCAGTCCATCCATCCCTTCCTGTGCCTGTTTCCCCTCCCACCCCTCCACCCATCCATCTCCTCCAATAATTACCCAGTTGGAGGTTTTAATTAGAGAGAGAGGAGAAGCCGTCTGGTGCAGCAGAGCCCTAATTGAAACCCCAATTAGTCTCCTCTGGTCGTCTGTATGGCGAGGGAGCCACCACTCTGCCAGAAAATCAGATTTTCATCAAGAGGCAAATTTTCTGAAGTGATTACTTTGAATTCTAATAAAATGTAATAGGGTGGTAGATCAAAAATTCACACAAGAAACAGTCGCCCCTTATTGCTTACGTTTATAATTGCCCCCCAGCAATCTCCCTCAATCTGCTCTGGAAATTAACGGCAGGAAGCGGCAGCAATTGGGCGAGACAAACAAAACAACAAAAAGTCACTAAGGTAACTTGTTGCCTTGGTGATTACCATAGTGATGGCAAAGTCGCAGGAGAAGCAGCCGCTTTAGTTCTGGGGAGCCGGGGAGTGTGGTGCAAATGCAGGGATTGGAAATAGTCTGTGTTTGTGTGTGAGTGTGAAAAAGGACTCTAACCTAATGCACTGAGTATGGTTTGGATTTACAATTAGGTGTTTGGCTCAAAGCCGAAGTGGAACAATTACACACACATTCATTCTCACTCTCTTCCAATCACACAATAATCACAGCATCTACACACACGCAGTTGACTGTTCACTAAAACTGTTTACCTTCAAACAGTAGCTGTGCTTCCATTAAAGTGGTTTTCGAAGTGAAATTTTTTAATTAAGCGTTAAAGAAAATGCAATTCAGGGACGTTTCCATCAACTGGTTTAGAACAAATAAACCAAGCTGCATAAACATACATACATACTAATAATCCGTCAGTAAAAAGTAGAAAACAAATCAGATTGTATAGAAGTCAATGAGAAATTGGCTCTACTTTAGGCATTTTACTAATAGGTTTATGGTCTGAGTGAGTGAGTGAATGAGTTTGTGGCTTCCGAATAGTAGTCCATAAACCAATGGGTGGCGTTACAGTGGCTACTTCCACTGTTCTTATAGGGCCTATGGTTCACAGCCATCAACTGCGTGTTTCAGGTTAATTTTACAGAGTTTCTGTTTCGAATGTCAGCTAAAAACGTCAAAAATTGTGACGAAAACAGCATTATCAACCAGCAAATGGAGCTAGTGTAGCTTAATAAGCTAGATAGCTACACCTGATAAAACCAGCTCCCATTGCTTTTGCATAACTCATCGTCTGGGACGTTGATCCATTTCTGTCTGAAATCAAGGAATGTATATTTTTCTGTGATTGGGGTAAATCTGCAAACTCCCATGTGAAATCTTGTCAAATAATAATCAAGGAAATAATCAGCAGATTAGTAAAAAAAAACCCCCCAAAAAAACCTACAGTTGCAGTCCTATCTAACACGCACTCTCACACACTTCCATATATCGCCACACCCACATAGTATAGATCATCAAATCCACCACACGTTTTGCCTGACTGACACAAAGACAAGCACATACTCTTTCCTCTATCCTTCTCGGTGACATCCAAGATCACACATTTGCATGAATGCTCCCATGCACACACACACACACACTTGTTAAGCTTCCCCTCTTACACCCCCTGTTGCGTCCAGCCCAGACAGACCCCGCTCAGTCCTATCTGCCTCTGGATTCAGCTGCAGACAGCCGCAGAGCACAGCACAGCACATCCTGATAAGCTCCCATTGATTGGCTTCAGACTGGCTGAAAGGCTGAACACATTGTCGCATATCTCTCTCTCTCTCTCTCTCTCTCTCTGGGGGTAAGAGAAGAGAGGGCGAATGGAGAGAGGGATGAGAGGGGTGATGGAGAAGAAACAAAATTCACAATGACAAAAGCGAGACAAATCAAGACTAAGGGGGAGGCTGACTTGTTTGGGCAGATACTGCTGCTGGAAAAACAGGAAAAGAAAGGCGAAGAGGAATGGGATGCAAATCTGCAGGTATACGTATATTCAAAAGGAGCTGAGGGTAAAACCGTAAGGATGTTAGAGTTACAGAGACAGAGAAACAGGCAAACTGATGGACAGCTAATCAGACACGCAGATAATCAAAGAATTGGAGTTGAGAAACCGATTAAATAGTGACAGAATAAAATGAAACAATCATGTCAAGACATATTAATATAGTAATGCAGGTAAACCTTGGGCCAATTCATAATGAGGCTTAAATCTATATTTGTAATCTGCCAAGCTGGTGAAGCATTTTAAATTTGCAGTTTTTACCGGTAATAACAGCTTCTCTTTCAGACAAATCAATGTAACATGTAAGTCCATGGCACCACTGGAACACTGGGGTCATTGAAAAAAAACATATGGCATATAAACATATGAAGTAAAATGAATGGATTTCACCAAAAATGGCATTTTAATGTGGTCCTTCAGTGTAAGGGAGGAAGGAAATCAAACAAGGCAAAGCCAGGTTCAAATCCTCAACTTTGTGAAAATGCATTCTGTGCTGTCACCCGCTGTGTCACAAGGACGCCTCCGAATGGGAAGATGGGTTTGTAACAGAGGGAGTGGACCCCTTCTGCTGCCGAGGTTTGACTGCATGATTGTTCCACTCGGCTGCAAGCTGCGGCAGACAGAGTCCTCCCGGGGAGACGGCAGCTGATGGAGGGACTAACTGCATTGTTGCACTAGCAGGAGAGGACAAGGGAAGGATGATGGGAAAGGGGGTAAAATTGGGGGAGTTACTGTTGTCAAGATATGCACCACTTCCTGTTTTCACTACAACGTACAGGAAGTTGTTCCTCTATAACTTGCACATTTCAAAGGTTCAAAGCACCACTGGTTCTGTGATCAATGTTGCTTTGCATGTATCGGATCAGCACAGACCTTCTCCATGCTGTATCTCAAAAAAGTTCAGAAAAAGCAGGAAATCAAGGTCAAATCCAGAAAAATATATTTTTTTTAATATCCGATTCAAATTCAGATAGCTACAATCCAAAAAAGACATCCTTCCAGTCAGAAGTTGCAAATTCTCAACAATGAGACACAAAAACTATTGAATGTACAGTCTTGAATGGGTGGTAATGTAGGAATGGGAAGCTGCGGATAACGTGTGCCAGTCATTTCATTGCTTTGGCTCTCCAGTTCATCTGCCCAGTTGATTGATGATGCTGGGGAGGTCTTCGAGATAATCCTAACCTCGAGTTTGAAAGCATAGTTTTGCAAGCTGCACAAAGTTGAAGAAAAAGTTTAAACAACTTTGTTAAATAAAAAAAAAGATAAAATTGACAAAAGAAAGACAAATGGGCAAGGGACAGTCAAAGGGGGCTCACTGAGTGGAAAATCAATGATAATTATAACACAAATCATTCCTTTCCTTTTATGGCCCATTAAAGAGTTTGTAGTGTCTGTACTACACAAGAAATGGAAATAAAAGTACACTGATACCACCTAATAATGATATCAATGATCTCATCCTAATCACAGCAAGAAATCAAATGACAAAATTCCAAAAATGTGGAACTACTGATTTATGTCTGAATTAGCCATCAGATCTGCTCCTGAACTTTGTTCCAGCAGGGTACTCATGTCAGACAGTGCATCCTCTATGGCTCTAATGATCACTTCTGTTTTATCTTCTTTGAGTGATGTCACTGTGAGTTGAGTGTGGTCACTCCTAATGTCATAGAGTAACTCGAATGCTCCAGGTTCTGCCGGAGCATGAAAATTACGAAATCTAATCCTGGATATGAACTGTTGGAGAGATAGAGAAGACAGAATCAGAGTTAGTTCTTTTTGTAACACTGGGTGTTTCTGTGGAGAGACAGACTTGTTGTATAACAAGAACTTTCTATATTTTAACATATTTTTTGATTTTACAGTGACATTGTCCTTCTAAGTACTAAGTGATTCTTCTTTGACGAAAAACTTTGATAAGTAAGCGATGAAAGCAGGTGAAATGTCAGCTGACGTCCTTCCACCAAATATAACCCTAACCCATCTGAACACAGTTTTTATGTGTCCACTTGAGTTTCTTTAGGACATATTTCAAAGCATTTCATACACAAAGACATTTCAAAGTTTCCACCATGGTTCTTACATTGCTTGGTACCAGTTGGAAGTTAAAGGCCTTCGTGAAGTTGGGGTCAGTGAAGAAATCACAAAGTGGGACATTTTCCCTCATAGCCTTCCACATGAATCCAGGCAGATGTCCTATTATGATCTGGCTGTTCACTGCCTGCAAAGATGAAAACAGTTCAGTTTGTTTGATCCACCAAAAAAGTTTACATCATGCAGTTTCCTTGTGGACCTGATTGAAAGCAGCAATCATATTTCCTCTCCTCTCATGCTTAAATGGTAAATGGACGTTATAGAGCACTTTTCTAATCCAGTTTTCAAGCAACCACTCAAAGCGCTTTTACACTACAGACAGCGCTCATTCACAGCCTGGCTCCGCCCGCCTACGTACTTCCGCTCAATTTGATTCAGCTTCAGTACTAGGTCTGGCCCTGCTGTGTCTCACAACGTTCAATTCTCCCTTAACTTTGTCCTGGGCGTGGTCCTGGGTTCGTCCTCCAATCAGCAAACAGGAGGCGTGGCTGAGAACAGTGACGTACCTGGTCGAGCACGTGCCCAGGAAGCAGCTTAGTGACCATGGATGCTAACGAAGCTATACAATCTGTTGTTGGCAACATTGCCGAATATCGATAGATTAAAGCCGGAGCAGGAACGGGCTTTACTTAGTTTTGTTGGTGGTCAGGGTGTTGTAGCGCTTCTTCCCACAGGATTCGGGAAAAGTTTAATTTTCCAGCTGGCTCCATTAGTGGTGACGGAGTTAGCCAAGGCTAAGAATGAACGATTTGGGGTTCAGTATCTTGGCCAAGGACACTTCAACATGTAGGGATCAAACCACCGACCTTACAATCAGTGGGCGACCACTCTACCAACTGAGCCATAGCTGCCCCCTTACACACATATGTGCTGGAGAACAAAGACAAAGAGGACCCATGAATAAGACATTTCTCCAAAGCACTACTGGTGGTCAAAAACTCTGTGGGGTACCTTCTGCCAATCCTTCATCAGTACTCAGTGCACAGCGAAAACAAGCTGAATTAATCATGTCAAATATGTTTATAATAAGAAGGCATCTCCACACAGGAGAAGGATACTCACCATCTCAATGTTCGATCTGTTTTTCTTCATAGCTTTCTCCAATAAAGCCATCTTCTCCGAGTTCTGTGCCGAACAGCAAGAAGACAGAAATGTTAACACTCATCACTTATAGCCACCTAGTGTTTACTTGTGTCATTGCTTTGAAGCTAAAGCTCCTTAAGACAGTGTATCTGATACCAACGCATTCCCGAGACAACCCATAAAATGTGGCCACCTGCACCAAATACTGAGCTGAGATCAAGTGGAACATCCCCAGCATCAGCTGTAAGAGATTAACTTGAAGTAGCAAGTTCATAACATAGAGTTTCCTCTTTACACACCTGTTTATTGGGGTCATCAAAGGCCTTGACGAAGGCAGTTGAGGCAGGAGTGTTACAGAATACAGTATTTAATCTGCCCCGATTGAAGTAACGCAGGGAGGCAGGCTGCATCGTTACACAGATTTTCTGGAACATCCTGACAAAAGAAAGGAGAAATGTCTATTAGAAACATACAAACAACAATGGATGTTTTACTAGCTATCCAGGTTCCGGCTGATGAGAACTTCTTGCAACCGTATCACAACCTGAATGCTTTTGAAAACTCAGTGAATCTATTTCGTCTCACTCTGTTGCTGCTGAAATTTCTCCGCTACAAGTAAAAGACTACTTCAGTAAAAGTACAAAAGTACCAGCATCAAAATAAAGTATGAAAAGTAAAAGTACTCATAATGCAGAATGAACCCTCTCAGATTGTTTTATATATTCCAAATATATTACTGGATTAATATTATTGATGCATTTATGTTATCAGCATTTTACTGTTGTGAAGGTAGGGCTCAGTTGAACTACACAATACACTATCATGTGGTCTATAAACATGCATAATCATTTTAAATTGATTGTATATGTTTTCATGTTAAATCTTGACAGTAGATAGGAGTAGAAGTATAAAGTTGCATAATGTAAAAATACCCAAATAAATTACAAGTATGTCAAAATGGCAAATAAGTTCATTATTTGACTTATATATACTTAGCTACATTCCATCACTCTTACTGTGTTTATAATGCCAGATCTCACCTGTAGTACGCCAGCTGGAAGGCCATCTGTATATATGAATGGTGGTCCACCTTGTGGGTGTTCAGGAAATCTTTCCCAAATTGCTTCACTGGTCTGGACTTAAAAAACACCTCTTGGGCCAGTCTGTGGGGATGATTGTGGGGAGAGTTTTTTTTAGTATAACAGATGTTTGCAGAAGTGTTTGTCAGTGTATCTCTATGTATAAAAGTATTTTTTTCTGCAGCCTTTTGTCAATGTCAGTCTTTGGCAATGCAATTTATTGTAAGTTTAGATGCCTGCTGCCGTTATATGTTTCAATAAAGACAAATCTCGTCTCTCGCCTCTGTTTCCTTGTCACATTAGACTCATCTGTGGGATCGAGCTGCTTTCTGATTTCATCCAGAGTTCTGATTTTAATGCACTCGAGCCACAGTAGCTTCTGCTTCCACTGCAGCTCACTGCACATCAGTCTGTTAACAATGAAGAAATCCTGCACCACGTGTCCTAGTTCTACACTTTATTGTCAACCATTTTTACTATGAGCACTCGTGATGTAGGCTCACTTTGTGAATCATTATTTGTCAACTCATTTCAGATTTCAGGGTTATCGCAAAACCAAATCTTCATCTTTCCTAGCCTCTAAAATCCAGAGAGGGTCCATTTTTCAGCTGGGGATGAAGTTAGGCGTGGGTTAGCGAGATGTTTGTAATTGCCCATTTTCATTGTATGTATGTTATGTAATTCTGTCATGATTGTATATGTGTTTTATTTTGTATCCATGATCGCAGGAATGAGATGGTACATCTCAAGGGTCTATCCTTCAGTAAATAAATCCAAATTCAGCTCTTTAGCCTGCTCAGACTCTGACAAATGATCATTTACTCATTTAATTTAGTCACTATCCGAAAACAAATCAATCAGCATTAAATAAAAAATGGAGTATAAGGGAAGTACATTTTAGTGTATTACTAATCCTACAAGTGTATGAGACTTATATTCATTTAGAAAGCTTGTTTGTGCCCATATTAATATTATTCTAACTGTTGTTATCATTATGGGTTTAAGCCTTAAAGGACTGAAACCCTATTGTTTTTGTGATTATTATTATCTTAATTATCATACTATCAAATGCATTGTTGGGTGTAACTCACGTGTCTATGTGCTGCTTGGCCTCCTCAATGTCTGCCTTGATCTCAGGTGTGAGGTTGAATTGTAGTTTCTGGGGCTCCCGCAAAGGTTCCACGGAAGACGGCATCACATCGGGCTTTTTCCTCTTTCTACAAACAGGGGAAAGTAAATAGGCATGTTCGGGATGGAACACAATGGGACTAAATAAAATTATTTAGACTTGTGACTAACGGGCTACTTACATGTAATCTGTAATATAGTCACAGATCTTTCCTCCGACCATACCATCAGCAGCGGCAAACTGGACATTTATGGCACATGTCCCCTTTTCTCCAACGCATAACTGAAGCCAGACAAGAAACACAATCCATCAGGGGCATTGTTACGGTTTATTATGACAAACAACACCTCCTAAAATCTGTATCTTTCCTTTTATTGATTTGCTTAACTTCAATGTGATTGATACTGGCTATCGCTCGCGGACGAGCGTGGGGGGCTAGCGTTAGCCGTACATAGCATTCAAGACGAGCACCACAGATGTGTTGCACCAGTCGTGTATGTTTTAAAGCAATGTTATTATCGAGCTAGCAATAGCTTACTCAGTGTTATTAAAACATTATCACTGTCCATGACCTTCAAGACGAGCACCATGCATGTGTTGTACCAGTGGTGTTTGGGTGCCAGTGTGTTGCAAGGAGCAACATTTGTAAGGAGTAGGTGTATTCTGTTGCTGCTGTTGTTGTTGTTATAGTTGCCGAGTGAGCGGAGACGCATACTGTGACGTAATGACGTGGCTCTAAACCGGTGGGAAAGCAAACAGGTTCGGAGCTGGTTTGCAAGTTGAACCAACTGCAAACCAGCACAAGCGCAGGCTCCGAACCTGCCAGGCACCGGCCCCAGAAACGAAAAGGGTATTAATGTGCTACAGTTAACTTCAGTATAATTTGACTCACCTGCATGCCTTTGTCATACCAGCGGTTTCCACTGTTGAGCTGACTTCCTCCTCCATGCAGGCTCTGGAGAGCAGCATTGTCAGCATACATGTCATCAGGCACTAAAGGAGGTGCCTGGTCCAAACTCAATGTAAACAAGCTGCTCTGGATGGCGTGCAGCGACTCTTTGTTGGTCTCATCTAAACACATGAAGGACAGGCATGGAGGTTATTATGGTGAGCAGTCTGAGATATTTTCACTCCACCTCAGTTGTCATTTGAAGGTATTTTCACGTATTTTTCTGTTTGCTGCTGCTTTTTATTAAATCTAATCCTAGGGTTTTTCATGATATCTCACTGCACTGTAACTTTTATTTTACTTTACATTTAATTTTACTTTACACTTAAATTTTATTGCTTTGACATTAATTTTAATCTAAATGTGTTTCTGTTGATATAATTGCTTTAACTTTAATTTTAATGCGTTTCTCTACGTTGATTTTATTGCTTTTTCTGTTTTCCATGTTTGATGTAAAGTACTTTGAATGTCTTGCTGTTGAATTGTGCTATGCAAAAAAACTTGCCTTGACAAAATACCTTTAAATGTGTGTTTGGATGACATGTACAATGATGCTTCACCTGTTGATTATAGATCCACTTTATCATGAAATCAGATATTTTTTCTGCATATGTACATTTCCTTTTCTGTACATATGTAACCCAGAGCCTGACAGATATATCAGTTGACAGATATTATCAGCTGATATTGAACAACCAAAGGCGTATCGGTATCTGTGTATATGGTGTCCGGTATGTGCTGTTAAAAGTTTTTTACACAATAAATAATGCAGAAAATGTTGCTTGGTGTGATTTACAAATGGTGTGAGCTTTTCTTTTTATTAAAAAAGTCCGCGACTTTGACTGACACGGAACAGTAATAATCTTTATTTTGCTATTTATTTTATTCCTACTTATTCTTTATTTTCTCAGTTATCATTCATAGAATTGGCTGATAATGTAATACTTTGTTTGTATAATGTAAAATAATGTTAAATATTGTGTGTTACGAATAATGTAATGTTAATAAAGTTTTATGTTTGAGAAAGTAGCTCTCTGGGTACAGAGTGGTGCACAGTCCACATAAAAAAGGTCTACTTTCATCCAGCTCAAAAAATTAGTATACTGGCCATCATTTCCCCACTCTAAAATCAGGATAGGCATCAGTCTCAAAATTGGAGTCTACTAATAATAGACGCATTAGTTGATTATCGAAATAGTTCTTGCCCTGCTTGATGTTGAAACATTTTTTACGCAAAGTTAAAAAATGTGGAAAATTCATTTGAAAAAGGAAAGTTGTAGAAAAGTATTCAGCAACAATGCTTTTCATTCCAGCTCAAAAAACATACTATAATGACTAAATCTGCCAACATACTGGTTATCGACTCATGTCTGCCTTATAACATCAGTATCGGCATTGGTCTCTTTTAAACACTTAGTATGGATTCTGTTAGATAAGAAGTTTGGAGTT
>CAFUXE010001481.1:531762-546367 GCA_903364295.1 Serranus cabrilla | reverse complement strand
CACACAGACACACGCACACAGACACACACAGACACAGACACACACACATTTATATTTATATATGTTTAAAATTAAATAATAATCATGGATTAAAAACATCTAAATACAATAGTTGCTTTGATGGGAAATTAATATTTTTCTGACATTAACATATTTTAAAGATAAAAAATGTTAACCCTTGGCGTGACCACACTAACAACACTTCTTCTTGACTCCTGTGTTCATATTTGCAACATTGATTTTTTGTTTGTGTGCTTTTTGTGTTCAAAATGTTGATCCAATAAGTCAAAGTGAAAACATATTAATTCGGTTATATAGATGACGTTGTGCTGAAAGATAATTATGCCTTCATGACATGGTGAATACTGGTATTTACAGGTAGGTAAAAATTGAACAATGGAAAAAACAGCCCAACAAGAGCCCAAAGGGTTAACACAAACTAGACTTGTGGTACAGGCTGCAGAATTGCCCAATCTGGATTATTGCCAGGCAGTATGGCCGAATGAATATGATGGATTTGATTTGATTTGCTATTAGTTTGCTGTTTGTTTAACATTCAGTTCAGACAGTCATGATTATCTGAACTCCGACATTCATGTCATTGCACTTCACTAAAATATTTTTATATCTTCTCATAATTTAATTGAAATATATTTAACATCATTTTTTGCTCACCCAGTTGTCAACATGCTGTGCTCTCTCCTCCAGTTCTCTCTGCAGTCTCTCTCCGACCCCTCCTTCTTTCTGAAACTCTTCCACCAGCTTTTTGGTTCGCTGCAGCTCGTCCTCCTTCACTATTGTCTCCAAGCAACTGAGGTAGTGCTCACAGCTCAGCTGCAGAGAGGGGACCGGCATCTTGGGCAGATTCTGGGTCAGGTGTCTGCCAGCAACCCGAGTCACTGGCAGAGGTTTCACCATCCGCACCTGCACATGACAGATCAGACACGTCAGCTACCAGCCCACCCCCCTCCCATAGAATATGTCAATACCTTATCTTTTAGTTAAACAAACTTAATAGCCTTTAGTTATTTATCTTATTTACAGGACAGCATGTCTTTTCTGTCTCTACATGCTCGCGTCGACATTCCTCCTCTCTGTGTCGCCTACGGCACACTGCTGTGACTCCCACTAAATTTAATTGATTTTAACTGAATTTAATTTAATTGAACTGAATTGAATTACATTGAACTGTATTGAATTGAAATTCAACTACAGCCAAATGAAGAGATATTGGACAGAGTTTTGCCCAAGCTGCTCCACGGTGGAACCAGATTTACGGTAACAATTAAGAGAGCATGTGTTTTCAGTGACTGCTTATGAACAAATCACACTTCCCTGTGTGTATAAATAATTATAATTATTAATGTCTACCTGTGTGTAAGGGGACTTCCCACTTGATTTATTTAGCCACACTAAATCTATGTATCTTTGCGTTTGTTATAATAAACTCCTATACTGTGTACGACATGGAGACGTTCTAGCGTATCTTTATACTTTTAGGAGACATTAAAAGCATGTTGTCTCAAAGTCAAAGTGCAGTATTTCATTAATTAACCACCATTTAGTGTTGTTAGTCAGAAATACTTTTCATGTATCGACAGGAATTTCCTCAATGTGTCAAATGTTATATAAAATACATATCAACTTTGTCCAGCCTATGACCTACGAACTTCGATGAAAGAGCTCATCATTGGTGGAAAAAGTATTCTGATCCCTTATTTAAGTAAAAGTACCAATACCACACTGTGAAATTACTCCACTAATCAAGTAAAAGTACCAGCATCATTATCATCATCAGCATCATATAATTTTATTATTATTACTGATGCATTTATGTCAGCACATTTTCATTTTCTCAAGGTAGGGCTAATTTTAACTACTTTATATACTGTTTCTAGGTTAAAAAAGTGTAAGTATAAACACTTTGTGTTTTTTATGTAAACCTCAACCTGAAAAGGAACTACAACTGTCAGTTATATGTAGTGGAGTAGAAGGGCAATATTTGCCTTAAAATGTAGTGGAATTTCAGTAAAAAGTTACATAAAATGGAAATACTCAAGGAAAGCCCAAGTACCTCAAAATTGTACTTTTTAGTTAAATTCCAAAACTGGAGCTTACTTAAAACTGGTAAAATTAGCGTTGTGATGCTGAAATAAAAGGTTTGTTACTCACCAGAGCTTTGCTGCAAATTCTCCACATTTTGCTTTCAGAGAAAATTCCAGACACTAACTCCTGTTGAAATGTCTCAGGAGTGACTGAGGGACTGAATATAAGGACACGTGAAGGTTTGTTTGCACTGGATTATGATAATATTACGAGCGATCAAGGTTTGTGTTGTTCTTAAAGTAAATTTGGGGATGTGCTTGTTGGGTTTTCCCCTCGTTCAGCCTGAGGGTGTGTCTCATTTATCTATGGAGTGGAGAGATAGTCTCGAGATGATAGAAAATGTTTGGTTACGTTGTAACCTTTGTTCTCTGAGTGAGGGACTATCTCTCCACTCCGTTACATATATATTTGTACAGGGTATAACCCCCTACCTGGTACGTGGATATTTCTTTAAGACATCTAAGCTTGCCCGGCCACGCCCATACAGATACCTATAAAGCACCTGTGCTGGCGTGTAATCACTGATAGTTTGATCGATCACATCTCCGAGTGGCTTTGAGCTGGAGAGATAGTCTCTCACTCGGAGAACAAAGGTTACAACGTAACCGAACGTTCTCTATGGTCTCAAGACTATCCCTCCACTCCGTTACATATTTCATATGTACGGGGTAACTCTTTAAGACACCCCGTGAGGAGACAGTGCAGCCTCTAAACCTCAACACCATTGCGTAATAAGCAAACCATTTGCAAATGTACACTATGTACATGGTGCCCAGGTCAAAGCCCTGCAGACACAGAGGCTAAGCCTAAGAGGCAGAAGGGCTGCTTAGGACAGTCTAGTTCGATTGAAGTGGCCACTCAGAGAGTGACAAATTGCCCAGTCATCTGCTGCCGAGCTACGCCAGTTGACCGCTCAACGAAGAGGGAGCGGCTGCTACATAGAGATGGCAGAATCTGGAAGTGAGGACTGGGATGACCATGTGGCTGCAGTGTAAATGGTAGCCTGAGAGTCTCCCGCCACGAGGCCCCTGAGGCAGCCACGCCATGAGTCGAGTGTGCCTGCAACCAGATGGAGCAGGTAGACCCGAAAGGAAAGGCCAGCTGAATTGAGTAAACAAACCAGTGGGACAGCCCAGACTTCGAAAGGGACCACACGAGCACACAAGTCGAAGCAATGAGCTGATTAGTCATTGAGATAATCTGCGTGTGCTGGATATATTCTGACAGCGGTCTGACAGGACACAGCACACACCAGTGCTGATCAACCTCTGTGGAAGCACAGAGCGATCGCAGTTCAATTGACTGGGACATGTAAAGTGATTAAATCAAAGTGATTTTTGATGCGTAAAGTGTTAGGAAGAAATAAATTACTGCCCATTTAAGATTTGGAGACTGTAGTTAATGCTTCTTTTTCTTCTCTTTATGTAGGAATCAACTCAGACTCCCCGCTGGTACCAGATCTCCCTGTATTGGCCTCGACACAATTCACTTTAACATTATGTTGTTTTTAAAGCATTGCATGGACTGGAACCATACACCTTAAACCAAAAAGCATTTTCAGTTCTTGGCCCTAAATGGAGTTATTGTCAACTAACAGTTAGATCTTCCTCCTCCATTGATGCATTAAACCCATCCTTGTCTCTTTTCTTTAGCCTTTCATTAAGACATGCCTGTTTACAGCCTGCCAATTTGTTAGTATCTGTTTATTGCAGTGCTGCTTATGTGATTTAACTTCTCTTTTTAATGTCAATACCAGGGGTCGGCAACCTTTATTAAAAAAAAAGAAGAAATGTAAGCTTAAATCAGCCTATGAATAATACTAATGAGTCATATTGAGCATTTATTAATGGAATTTTTTTTAGAATGCAGCAAGGATCTGAGTGCAAACGAGAGGCTGGACTCAGAAGAAATATCTCAGGAGCTTTGGAACTGAAAGGGAAAACACAAAACTAGACTTGAAGTTGGCAAAATTTAGAGATTTAAGGTGCCGGTCTGTAGACTTTCTATGACTATGATGCACATTTCTGTCTGGATTTTGCTTGAGGTCTGTTGTTTTCAAACATACTCTATACAGACACAACGGCAGCATGCTCAGCAGCACTGTGTCCATATTTACTCTAACTGTCTTACCCTCCAGGTATGTATCTACCTGTTAATTTGCATATACTCCTGAACGGACCCTGAGGTCATAATCAGACCTCCAAACAAAAGACATATCTAATGTCAGCTATGGGCCCAGAGAAATCTTTTTTTAAGGAACTCACTCTATCTTACATTCACTTCCAGTATGAAAACATATTTCACCATTGTGTGCATTTACAGTCAATAATTCAGGTTGCTGTAGCGTCCAGGGAGCCATGTTCATAGCTTGTGTATGTGTGTGTGTGTGTGTGTGTGTGTGTGTGTTTTAAAAAGAATCATACAGAGAGGAAATGTAGCTGTGCCCTCTAGTCAGAGAAAAAAACAGCAGGGTACCTTGGCATCACCTCTCTTCCATGCATTCCCTCTCCTCCCCATAAGACTTCCTCTCTTTTCTTCTTCTTCCATATCACCCTACCCTTTTTTCTCTTTTTCTCACACAAACACACACATACAGGTTCTTGTTGTTTTTCCTGGCACACACACTGTCTCTTAAAGAAAGGCTAACCTGCCAAAAGGTATGAAGGAAGAAATCCCATAGCAGTGCCGATGCAACTGACAGACTGAATGCAATTCTCTGCTGCACTGCACTGTGTTCTTTCTTTTTTTTTCGCTGTCACTTTTGTACAAGTTATGGTTGGAGGGTTACTGGATTGTCCTTGAATGTCCTGCTCAACTGTCCCTGTACTGTTTCCAGCCCAGCCTACAGGGCTTTAACTGCTGCTTTTCTATTTGATTGCTCTCTCATATTAACAATGATATCATTACTGTTACCACACACTGGTGTTGACACTCAAATAATTTTAATTTCATAATACGTTTTGTCAGGTTGTACCAGACGATTTCCTCGAGGCTTTTTGAGATTGCAGGTGTTGGGGGAGAAACCTGCTTATTGCTTGCCAGACACATCCCAGAATGCCTTGCGGCGCGCCCGCAGCACTATGCTGGTACTGTATTGTAATGTGCTATATGCAGTGTCATGCATCATAGGACATGAAGCAATGCTTGACCTCAATTTGGATAAGTGCTTTTTAATCCACTAAAACTTAGAAATGCATCTTAAAAGTCGATATTTCGAACTGTTCCTTTGACTGGTTTGCACATTCTTTCTCCACATATAATTTCTGTTAGAAGGTGACTGTAATGCTCCGTTTCCTTATTAATCTGATTCTGACCTTCTCCTCTTTTGTCTGAGGGTGATGCATCTGAAGGCAGTATTGATGTCCTCTGTCTTGCATTGTCACAAATTCCAGACAGAATCTTTATAGACATCTGCTGATATCATTACAGAAATGATGGCGCACTAATACTGCTAATGGCAGTGATTTTTATTGGTCTGGCTGAATGGCTGTCGATATTACCAGAAGTGCCCAGAGACTGGATCGCTATTTTTATTCACAACAGGGTACAATTGCCTCAGTTAAAATCAATGGAGCAATCAGGTGATGAGAGTCTAATCAGAAATGTTCCAGGTTTTATTCTGAACACTTCTTGGATTATAGAATCAAGAGATACTTCACATGTATTCTTTGTCTGACAAGAACTAACCACAGAAAGTATATCTTTTTCTACAATAATTCCTTTCTTCCTGATGGATTCCTGGATATTTTTATGAAACAATTGGTGAGGTCCACTGAAATCAAGGTCTGTCCAAAAAGTTTTACCTACACAAATACCTGCATTGGTGAGAAATCATTTACAAGATTTCACAAAATCCATTTTACAAATTTTTTGGGAAAGAAATCTGTGCTTGGAGAGAAATGGCTATTATGTTACATCCACATTTACATGTTTTCACATGTCTCTGCTCCTGCTGCTTGCTGCTTTACTTGTTTTTAAATCATTTTTAATCATTTTTGAATCTTCTACTTTTTTCAAAATTCTTGGATATGATTTTATTCTTCTTTTTCTTTTAAGCAAAGTCAAAATGTTGGACATGTAACAGCACCTGGAATAACGTTAAAATACAGATTTCTACCACTGAGAAACTGAACAAAAACTGTACAATCGCTGGAAACCATAGAGTCAAAGCAAAGCAGCAGATGGACAGAACATCTGTGCCAAGGTCAAAGATATACTTGTTCTTGGAGACGGCGCCATATCTAATATAAACATAAACAGAATAGTAACTTGCAGCTATCCAAGTGCCACTTTCTGACATCATCAAACTTCTTCCTAATCAGCTGGCAAAGCATGAAGGGGTGAAACAGCTGATTGTGCATGTGGGTGCAGTGGATATCAGAAAGGGACAGTCTGAGATACTAAAAAAAGGCTTTCAAAAACTCCTCAGCCTGCTCTACCTCTGCGTTGCGAAACATCATATCAACGGAGGCCCCAGGAGGAGGTGTTCTCTTTTCAACATAAACTAGATAAGAGAGCGACAGTCAGACTGTCCAATCCGAGAAATCTAATCCATACCCCTTGCAAGGACACAGCGTCTGTTTCAACTCCAGCTAATCCCAAACACGCAGTAAGATCTTTAAGTAACAAATCCTTTTAATTAATAACTTAATTTCCTCCGACAATCTTGATTATATGTTTTAAACTGAGTCATGGCTTGACAAAAACACAGCTAATGCAGTCCTGATTGAGGCCAGTCCACCTCACTTCAATTTTGTGTCTGAAATACAACAAAACCAGAGGGGTGGGGGTGTTTGTGCCATTTTGAGGGACAATATACTCACCCACAAAATGCCATTTGGAGTATTTTCATCTTTTGAGTATGTGTCTTTAAGAGATAAAACATCTTTCACACTCTATGTCATAATTTACAATCATCACAGGGGAGCTAAATGTACATGTGGATGTTGCTAACAACAAACAAGCTAAAGAGCTAGCTGCTGTCCTTGAAATGTTTGGTCTAACTCAGCATGTGAATGAGCCCACCCACAACAGAGGGCACACCCTGGATGTGCTCATCACCAAGGGTTATTTCAAATGTAAATGTCATCGTTGTTGCTTTATCTGACCATTTTTGCATCTGTTTGACTTGTCTGTTAAACCAGAACCTGAAACTGGGTCTGCAGCTGTTAGGAGAAGACTGAGAAATGACAGCACAAGGACACAGTTTATGGAAATCATTTGGATACCACTGCTCCTGTAAACAATTCAAGTGAAAATGGTTAAGAGGAGGCAAATAGCACCACGTAGGAAAGAAGACTCGGTCGTGGCACAGAAAAGGGAATGTTGAAGAGCTGAACGGAAATGGCGAAAGTCAAAGCTCCTGATTCATTATGAGATTTATAAAGGAATGTTATTCTACTTTACTTAGAACAGGGGTGCCCAACGACGGTCCTCCAGGGCTACTATCCTGTATGCTTTAGATGTTTCCCTCTTCCAACACACCTGATTCAAATGATCCGCTCATCATCAAGCTCTGCAGAAGCCTGATAATGATCCTGATCATTTGAATCAGGTTACTAATGATTATTTTTCTGTTCTTATGGAGTGATTTCAATCTGCCTTTTTGTGATTTTTCTGTCACTGTAAAGCACTTTTAATTGTCTTGTGTATGAATTGTGCTCTATAAATAAACTTGCCTTGCCTTTTCCTTTTAAAACGGCATTTTAAACAAAACACATTTCCATGTTTTAGCACAGTATCAGAGATAATCTATATCATGATTATTCATTTAGACTGGGCATTTGTTGATATTACTACTTGGGGGAAAAAAGCAATGCAGAAATATAAAAAACTTTTAATAAAAAATGTCTTTGCTTGGGCTGATGGCAAGGGGGAACTGAAAGTAATTTGGGAGTTGTTACAAAGCAAATAAAGGAGTACTGGGAGTCATCCATTGGCAGAGAAAGGCATGGTGATGGGAAAGGAGTAACCAAATAAAAAAGACAAGATCACAAATAGACCTAGCCAACTGACAGTGAGTGATAAGACCCATCAGGATTCAAACATGGGCGTCGGTGTCATTGTTTCCAAATGTCCATCCAGAATAAAATGGGATCCGCAGCCTTGGGGGTTGCAAAGGGTCACAGACACACTTTATTTTAAGGATTCTGAGCCAAATAAGTTGGGTTCCAATGCCAACCAAACAGACATTGTATTACTGAGTGAAATACTACACTGATCTAACCTGCATTACTGTGGAGATACACTGTAAGCCCCTCTATTATTGCCTGGGTTTCCAAACTGTCAGTGGACCATGAAGATGGTAAGCAAGCTCTTAAATTGTCCAGTACAAGTGTATAAAGTGGGGCGATGGCTACATCTTTCAGACAGCAGGATGTTTATGCCTCAAATAGTCTGCTGTATCTTCTTCCTCCTCGCTCTTTCTTCCTCAAGCCCGGGGCTTGTGTCTCACACAACTGTCTTCACAAGCACACAAGGACACACACTCCCCTAGCACAAATGTCAGCCAATATTTCACATTCTCTTCCCCAAAATGTCAGTGCCCTGGACAAAGCGTGGCTGCCTTCCTGCCTTTCTGGCTGTCTGCCCGCCTGCGTCCCACCTAAGTCTGTTGTCACTGCCTGACATTTCACATGCTCCAGGGTCACAGGACAAACTTACCGGCTGAATATTCCTAAAGTGTGTCATGGAAGGTTAGCTTTGGCGAAACGCGGCATGAAAGTAAAATACGCTGAATGCATTGAATATTCAGACGGTTCTTACTGGTTTCATGATGTGCACTGATGTGGGAATCCTTAACTGATATCCCTGTGCTAAATCCACAGCGGATATTGACAGGCAGAGGTGTAGTGGATTTATTAACTAAGATGTGGATTGTGCAAAGTGGCTGCATTTTGTGGCTGTACATGCTGACAACCTGCTGATCTGGGCCAGAATCTACCTGAGAGGACAGAAAATTACACTACGCTCCAGGCTATGCAGGTGTTGGTGCTAGGCATTGTTACAGCTCAGTCTCTCTGGGGATTATGTTCATACTGGATGAATCTGCAGTGGACTATTTAAGTCCAGTGCCAACATTAAATGCATACCCTGGATGAAATCTGAACTGCATGCGAGTTCTAGTTGTCTCCTGTCCAAAACTCTTCAGGATATTTAATCATGACAACTATATTTCATAAACATCTCCATTTTTGTCCCCTATCCATCAATGGACATTGTAGGAATAATTAAACAACAAAGGCTCTTTTCATGACATTATACATCAGTGCACTTTCCAGATGGCAATTGGAGGCAGTTCTGAGGAAACAACAAGCGCTAATGCATACGATTTGCACTGTTTATGGCTGATCCAAACAAGGAAGTTGGGGAAAAAACATCCAAAAAAGAAACTCACAGAGAAACAGCAGCAGACACCGATCAAAAACCTTCGTCTTAAGTCTGGAGATGCGGAGTCAACTCAAATGTAGAAGAGTCGCTTTAAACGTCTTCAGTTGGTATTGATATGTACAATAAACTGTGACAACTTTTCAGTGTGGTTTAAAGCCACGTACCCAGTTTCTAACAGCATTTCACCTGACCTCAGGGCAGTAGGTAAAAAAAGTCAAATCCACACTGGGAATTGCCCTCAAGATGCTGGAAAACTTGCTTTTTTTTCATTTTGTATGGATCAAATCCAATATGGTTTCAGTTTTCTGAGGATACCTACTGCATGTTAATCCATTCAACCCTTGTATGTACTGTAACTGTGGGTCTGGGTTGAACAAACTAGTATTACATCTCTTAATGTACAATGTTCACACAGTGAATAAGTGATATATTAATTAATTTATATATATATATATATATATATATATATATATAAAAAAAGGACATTCAGAGATTGATTATCGCATCACCAAATTAAGTTCTGCATCTAATTTTCCTCCTCTGGGTTGGAATGAAGGATTGAACACCTGATCCAATTTACAGGGTTATTAGTAGTGTTGCTCTGATGAGGTAGATCAGTTCCCACTGCTCTGCCAATCAGCATTAAGCCCTTAATTGGATCAGAGGTGCAGGGCTGCATTAGAAAAATGCTGCTTTAAACGATAGACTTCAGAAAATGTGAGCCTTAAAACAGTACAGACATAGCCATATGTATGCTGTAAGGGTTTCTGGTTGCTGTAAACCTCCTGTCCCGTCATCTGATGTTAAACTTCCATGACAAAATGTATGGTGTTTATGCAGATGTGTGTTGGTCCTGGAATAGCTCTGCATCCTTATCTAGATCTAGTCAGCTTACAGGAGATTTACAATGTAAAACACTGACTTTTATGACCTGAAACTTAACAAAGGAAATTTGCCTTAAAATGCTCCTCTCCCTTCAGTTAAATGATTATATAGTCACAGCTACACTCATTGACTCTATCTTCTAATAAGCTGGCTTCCCTATCCTATCACCTGAGTGAAAGTCCCGTGTTTTTTCCATGGACTGATTAGAAATGTTTTTTAGTATGTCAACAACCACTGTAACCGAGGAGAAAATAGGTTCCCCTCAAAATGTAATTGACAAAGCAGTTTGGTGGCACAGGAATGGAATTTTTAGGACAGCAGGCTGTCTTTATATAAAAGGTCAGACTTTAGCTGTTAAATGGACGAGAATGACAGTACTTCCCATAAGCCTGTGTTTTTGAAAGTCATGAGCGATTGTCTCATCATTCGCTTTATTGATTTTCCTCTCAGATCATGATGATGAATGGTTATTTTTGTTCAGAGTGCAGTCGTAAGATTTCAGAGGTCTAGATGAGTCAAAACTGTTATGACAGAAAGAGGAGAAATCTTTCCATCCTTCTGCATTTTCTTGTGTTTTATTTTCTCTCCATACCTCACGCCCACATCCTTTCAGTGCAGCATGTGTCCTGCAGTTTCTCGTCCTGATTTGGACACAGATTTTTTCTCGAATATGTTTTCTGTTTGATTTAAATTTAGCTGGGAGACGCATGACCCTGCTGCAGTGCCTGCAGACGCTGCTTGGCCTCGACTGGGATTTTACTGGCTTCTTGTTTTCACTGTCTTGTCTCTCTTCTTGTTCATTGTATTTCTCCCCTTGCCAGTTTGTTTTTGAGATATTTTTGCTCTTATTGGCTGTAGAAAATATGTCAGAAAGTGGCATGATGGGAAGCAAACGTCAATGTCAGCATGATTATAGATTAGGACCCTTAGATGATTTTTTTTCTGATTGTGTCTTCCACTAAAATAATAGTTAAACAGCTGAAAGGAATTTAGATTCTGGGTCTTAGCATCATTGAGAGAAAATACTGTATAAACCATCACATTTAATCAAAACAATACTGTTTCTCAGTCCTTTGGACAAAAATGACTCATTGTGATAGGAAATATAAACAATACACATTTAAAAAAACATCATGGCGGTCCAATTAAAAGTCTGATTGTAATTTTGATGATAATTACAAAATCATTCATTCTTTTATGCATTGACGCAGTCCACACTGAAATAATTTGGATAATCAGAAACGTTAAAAGCCACTTAAAGAAAGAAAGCATCCCCTCTGTTCAGTGCCAGACACAAGAGGAAATGGCTTTTTCAGCCGGTGCCTGGGAGGAAGAACGTGCCATCTTTGCAGGGTTGGCACCAGAGCAATTTAAACCTGGGGGTAAGAGGACAGCCAGTGTGTGAGTACAATACAAATTAAATCCACAGTATTGTTGGCCACTGATGTATTTATCGGCTGTTGGTGATTGGCTGAGTACTTTGCCAGTTGTTTTCTATTGGTGGGGGGCAATTTTAGGCCATTTTTCTCATTTTATTATGCTAATTTAATAGTTTACCCTAAAAAGGGAGTGAAAGCTGCTGCTCAGCGGGCAACAATGGCAGAGAGGGACAGTGGGAAAGATAGCATGTAGAGGTAGCATATTTTCACATTTCATTTGGTGAGTTAAGGGTTTTTCAACCAAACCAGAGCTGGTTATTGTTGGTACATTGGGAAGACTAATTAAGATGGTTTTAGTGAGTTTTGAGCATAGACTGTAGATAAAATGGGCTAGTCACGGTGATGTCACCCATTGGTTTGTGGACTGTTCGTCTGAAGCATCAAGTTTGAGGTTACAGCCATCTTGCTTTACGTCAGTCGCCATCTTTGTTTTTTTTAACCTGGGAGAAACCATATTTGGATTGGGTAGGCGGGAGGTATAGCCAAACATGTACTGTTAATGCTGAAACAATATATATGTTACTTCGTGAAAAAAATAAACGTGTTCACATAAACTTTTATGAACTGAAAACAGACAATAATGTTGCCACAATACTTTTTTCTGAGGCAATGAATGAAGTGAGAAGTAGTTTCATTTTGTATTGAGATAGATAGGACTGGAGTTTTGCAACCCATTTTGGTGACCCCTGTTGGGTTTTTGAAAGAATGTTAGGGCACTTCTCTCTGCATTTGACTATACTTCTTCTTTTCCCCATTATGAAAAACTCTGTTTAACTGATGATTACAGTCACTGCTCATCCTAAATCTTTCTTTAATTCTCTGGTTTCCTTCCACCTCTACCTTTAACTCACCATTTCAACAGATTAGTTTAATCCACACACACACACACCTCCAACACCCACTCACCAATCCACCACCATGCACACATTAGTTTAATCTCCTCTTCCTACCTGCCAATGACTCACCCAAAATGGATCAGGGAGTGAGGGACTTTCTTATTTCCTCAGTGGCAGGGCAATAAAAACCACTTCATAGCAACAAACACACACAAACATACACACCAGCTCAGCAAGTCAAATGGTTATCCATTTTTAATGACACACAGACAGCTTGACCTAGTATTGCTGGGCTCTGTGTGTGGTTTGGGTGTTGGTGTGTGTGTGCATGTGCCAGTCTGAGGATATACTAGTGAATGTGAATGTGTGTTAGCATGTGCAGCTCCCAAAAGCCGTACTACAATGAGTCATTTCCTGTCAGCTGACACATACTGGGATATCAAACACAAACCAGTGGGCAAAAACATGCACGTTGTATGGCCTGATAACTCCACCTCTAGTTAGGCTGTTAGGCTGTTAGCCAGGTAGCTAGCTAGATTTCACATCCACATAGAGGTCATACTTTCACTCTGTGCCTCACGTTCACAACATTAGTCATTCATCCAGGCACTCATACACACTTTTCTTTCCGTGCCCTCTGTGCGACCTCAGTGTCTGTCCTCCCTCTGGGCCTGTGTTCATCTGCCTCGCTCCTTTTCTGTAGTTCGCATCACCGCCAGCTGTTACAGTGACAGAACAGGTCTGCCATCATTACCGAGCCACCTCAAAGTTTTAATTCACTATGGTAATTGATTGCATGTATACATTTCTATTCAGCACTGTAGATGAGGATGTGACCATATTGTCACTGCATTTTTCTTGCATCATATACTGCAGTACTCTAACCTACATTATGTATCTGGCTTGCATCAGGAGCAGCTGTATGTATTATACATGTTGCTGGTCACATGCAACTACTGCAATGTATGTATATTTTATAGCGAATCCTAATGAGATCAAAGTCATTACGGCAGTGCTGAAGGAAAAAACTCCAATCCAACCTGCGCAACATTAAACCTCTGGAGTCTGTGTGATTATACGTGACATGACTTCTTCATGACGTCACAATGTAAAGACGAAGCACGATGGAGCCCTGCTGCCAGCTTAAACTCTGCATTGCTGTGAATCATTACCACTATGTCAGCAAGAACGTAAAAATATAAATATATGTATTTTGCTGACTGTACAAATGCCCTGTATTGTCATTTTTGAGGGAGACCATCATTTTGAAAATCAGATTTTATGGATTCAAAATGTTGACCCAGTAAAAGCCAAAAAAATTATAAAATAATGAAAAAATAATTCTCAGGTCATATAGGTGAGGTTGTGCTAAAATAATGATACCAACACGGCATGGTAAACATGTTTAAGTAGCATACACAGGCCGAATGAAAAGGATTCAAAAATGGACCCCCAAAACTCCAAAGGGTTAAGGCCTCAGTATGCAGAGAGCAAAATTCTTGTCAGATTGTCTAACACAACTAAAACCCCCTATTTTGACAGCGAAATTGAAGGCTTTCTGAAAAAGATAATCTGACAACTATGTGCAGCGATTGGCGAGGTACCGAGAGGTGTGAAAGCAAAGTAGGGTTTGAACTTCTCTTTTAAGCTCTCTATTTTCATTCTCGGCTCAGCCACATCTCTCACTTTTAACATGTACAGTGAAACACCATGAATGCCTCTCTGAGGAGCGGCTGAAAGGATAGAATAAGACTGGAACATATTCACATATCCCGACACACACACACAACCTTGCAAAATCAGTCTTGATCTCAGATCCGGGACAAAAACGCATTTAAATTGTGTGTCAGAGTACAAGGTTATTTGGTTGTTCAGCCTCCTACAGTATGCACATAAAAAGATAGTTATTTACACAAGGATCGTGTGTGTGTGTGTGTGTGTGTGTGTGTG
>CAFUXE010001481.1:499062-521919 GCA_903364295.1 Serranus cabrilla | reverse complement strand
TTGGCCTTCTATATGCAGGGTGTCCATAAAGTCTATTTACAACTTAAAAAAATGATTACAAAAGCAAATGAACAGATACATATGTGGAAATGATTACAGAATGAGTAGATATTGAAGTTTTTTTTTGCCTCTGCATGGACACTATTAGCTGCACCAACCACATCAAGGCTTGATTTGTTGCCATGGCATCAGTGATCTTTAGCTTTAGGTCAGTATCTTTGTTCCATACATGATATCTTTAACATAACCCCACAGAAAGAAGGATCCCATTTTGTTTCAATAAACCATGATACACATGCTACACATACTAATGCAATGTGATTAAAAACTTTGATCACCACTGAATATAGACAACACATCTGAGTGTATGGAAAAATAGACGAGATGTTGATCTCTCCCGAGTTTCTTATTCTGATAACACTAATAACAACAAAAGACATTAGACATTATGAACAAACTAACAAACAAGACAGTTCAGTTTGGGTTGTGGGTCGCAAAAATCCAGATTCAGGAGAGTCAGGAGAGGAAGGTCCAAGATAGTCCAAATAGGGCTGTCGGACTTTATAGAACTGGTCTATTTTGTTGTGCAAAATAGACCAGAGGAGGCAGCTCAAATACAACCTTATACCAACCTACAACAGAAGGCGCCTAATCACTAATCCTGCTGCAAAAACTAGGATGGTATATAATCTTTTGCCAGTTACAGTGGTCAATTGTCGACTCCGGAGGCCAAAAATGTTGGATCCATTTCTAGATGTTTTCCAAATATTACTCCCATCTCACACAATATGTCAGATCTGTATTTTAAGTCTTACATTTCAGACACAGATGAGAAAGTGATGGACTAAAAGAATGCCTCTGATTAGGAGATAGATTATTCGATGTATTATTCTAAACTGGTAAGATTACAGATGGATATTCTTTTAATGCCAACTATCATCCCAAGCCTCCTTACTAATATTCACAAATAATGTATAGATTGATTATTTTTAATCGATTGATAGCCTTGTAACTTATATTGTATGAATATATATATATATTGGAAATAAAATTAAGCAATGTCTACTACTGCGACTTTTAAACCATAGGGACCGGAACATGTGGATATTTTCCTACTGAATACCTTATTTCTTCCAGAGGTAGTAAAATTATGCTTATTATTATATTTATTATAAATATCCTATTCTACCTCAGATAATCAAAAAATATTGTTGTCCTTGTTGCTGTTTTTTTTTTTACACTATCTCAGCGTCAGATAGCCTAAAAATATTTATTCTTTTCTCTACCTTATTATATATATATCTCTATATTTTGGCACACCTTATAGTTATGTCACTATCTTTTTTTTCTTGTTGTTGATGTTACCGTTACCATACGTATTGTTCTAATATTTACAAAAAAAAATTATCTTTTAAATTTTCAGTCATTTCCGCTGTGGTATCAAGAAGGATATTGAGAATCAAGTATCCTAACCAATCCTAATCCTGATCCACCTCCCTCGAAAAAAAAAAACCCCAGTCAGTTTATGGCTTGCAAGAAAAATAAAGCTAACCTTTGCAAAGGCAGCTCTCAATCCGTAGGTGGAGATATCCACATGCCGAGGGTTTATACTCTAATGAGCCTGCATGGGACATAAGAAGTCGAGCCAAATCTGAATGACTTGTTGCAACCCAGGCTTTGTGATTTTGGCAGCACACAAACTGACTGGGTTGTCTTATTTCACAGTTTGTGGGTTGGCAGGCATTCCAGATACCAAAATGTATGCGCACACGCAGTGAAAATGTCGGTTTCTACAATGTGTCATCTTAAAGCGACTAATAAATAATTAGTAACCCAGGCATTCATCATCGATTGCCTTCTTAGCCTTGCTACTTCATCTGTTTCTGTCAGGTGTGTGAGGAAAGGCCGAGGAATGTCCTTGTTTACATGTGCACTGAAACTTTGATGGCTCTCTTCACTGTCAACATGAAGGACCCTCGGTCTCTTAGTCTCAGCCGGAGCCTCTCAGCCTCTCCATCTGTCCTCGTGACATCTTCCCAAATAACTGCTTGGGAGTACAAGTGTAGAAATGTCGTCAGCTGTCAGATTTTGACTGCAGCTTTCCTCTCTGCCGCCTGCAGTCACCTCAGCTTCATGAAAAACAAGTTGCATTTCATGAGCCATCTGCCCAGTTTGTTTGCCTTCAATAAGGGCCAGTTTTTCGAATGATGCCTTTCTGAAATGGACGAGCTAATGATAAGATTGTCCAGCGTAATTGTCTATTGATTGTGCGACGGATTAGTGAGACATCATTGAACTTCCTGTTTATTCATCCGTGTTGTTGAGCTGTGGCTTGGTGCAATATGAAAGTTTTGATTTTTAACAGTGATCAATTTAGTGCTTCGTGCCAAGAGCCTGTGTAAAAGGAGAGTTTATTTGAGGGAGAGGTGAAGAGAAGACAAGTGAGACAGAGAGAGGAATCAGGACGACAAACTGCCTGACTAAAAGAGGACAAGGACCTCTTCCTCCCACCATCTCTGAGTCATCACACCCCTCCTCCCACATCTGTCTCGATTCTCGATCGCAGAGGCCACGTGCACCCGATAAAACACAGGCTGACACTCCTGCTGTGCAACACTGCATGTGTGTACACACAAACGGTCACAGAAACACTTATAGCTGCATAGGTGCACACCGATGCAGCCATGCATATATTAATTTGCACGTGCACGGGTAGACACACAAGCAGAGCATGAAGTTACACACACATGCACACACCTATGCACTTGCTGTAGGCCAAAGGGAGTTCACCATGGCAACAGGAGAGTGGGGCAGCAGGATGCGGTCTTTGGCTGACACAGGTGTGCGAACAGATAACACACAGATACACATGCGCACACACAAATAAAAAAAAGGAGGAAAAAGTCAAACTGTTGGATCACTTCATAATGGCTGAATAGTGAAATAGTGTTTTTGTTTGTGTCCCTTTAAGACTTTCACACAGCACAAAATATTATATAACTGCCACACAGTCATGGGTATGTGGAAATGCGGGATTAATGTCATTTTAAGGTTCAGTTGAGCCACACTGAGAAAACTGTTGAAAAATACCAATAAAGTGCCTATGTATATAGAGACTATAGGAGCCTGGAAGCTCTAAATGTCCTATGATAGACTAGAACTATCAGATATGTGACAGAGCAATAAATGGGCTCGCATCCAAAATCCTCCTGACTGAATTGATAATGTTGTCGCTCAGTGGCCATCAATCTAAATGACCGAGGACTCTTTCTTGGATATCAGCCAGTTTTGTATGAGAGGGACAGAACAACAAGGATAAAAGGTGAGCTCATTGTGGTGTGACATGAATATCTGTGGTATTAAGTGCCATCATTGTGCCAGATTTGCAGCTGTCCTTTTCTCTGATTTGTGGACATCCCTCCTAAACATAGAGTCTGTTAGCTGCAAGCTGCTGACCACTGGTGTCATGAAATAAAAAATGAAATCAGTGCAACTAATACATGGACTTTTCTTTTGAAAATGGTGTTACAGTGTAAAGTCTGGGAGAAGTACAGCAGACATATTGCTGACTTAAGCTCCCTTTCGGCTGACGCTTACTTCCTGCAGGCAGATAAGGAGGCAGTAAGGAATAATAAATCATGTGGGAGACATGTATATGTTTTATCCATTTCATGAGAAATATGTACTTAAAAACAAATCTCTGATATTTGACACCAGTATATATGTTCTCAGCACCGCTGTGAACTCATTCCATTGTGCTGTGTGCACGCCAAAAGTCCAGTTCAGCACAAACACCTCATGAAAGTAAGATTTGTTTTCATTTTCTTCCTAGCCCTATAAAATAATTCACTTGGTATTACTGGGATGCCCCCATGTCCCCAAGGTAAAAAAAAAAAAAAAAAGAGGCTGCCGCTAGCAGCCGTTTAGCTTAGCTTAGCACAAATTCTGAAAAAAAAGAGGGAAACAGCAACCCTGGCTTGTTTAAAGGTAACAAGCTAATAAGCATATTTCCCAAAAGTCACACCATTCTTTTAATGAACAATATTCAAACAGGAGTGAGAGTGAGGTCTTTGACCCTGCTACCACAGGGACCAACCAATAGAGTAAGCAGAAATTAAATGGGAAAGATTTGAAAGAGGCCAACAAGGATGTACTTTGGTGAGGTCTTAGTGATTAATGTCATAATATAAAGTATGTTTTAATTTTGAAGGTGCTGTTCATGAAATTATGAACAAGTTCTGTTGGAGCCACTGGAGATTTATGCAACTTAGCTGCCAGCTTTAGCTACTTGCTACTTTTCAGGCTAAGATTTAACATGAAAAACAACCATTACACAATGTTATACATTTCTCTACCTCGACAACAATAACATGCAGCTTACGTAATAATAATAATGAAATAATGCATAGCAGGGCCACTCTGAATAACAAGTACTTACTTTAGTAAGTAGCAAGTACTTTAGTACTTTACTTGAGTTTTGAATGCAGGACTTCCACCACTGCATATGAGCAAACTAGTGGGGCATGAAAAAAGGTAAGCCAAACAGTAGGAGGGATTTATGTGCACTAACATGCACGGGGACCGAACTGGCTGCCAAAACTCTCTGCTCAGTGCGCCTTTACTCCACTATATCTTCACATAGTAAATAGCTTTTCACTGCCATATTAATGTCCCGCATTTTGAGGTCATTTTAGGAGAAGAAAATGAGTGTTAAGGTGATAGTAGCTTGAGATAGGGTTTGGGATAAGATACATGAATTTTCACCTTTAAAGCCACAAAACATCAGTATCACTGCAACAGCTCCAACTTGTAGGTCAAGATAAAATCTCAGATTTGTTTGCAAGCTTTATGAGAGAAAATCGGGGGGGTCGGATCCCCAGATATTGATTGAACCGTCCTCGGTAAGAGGAACGCCGTGTGGGTTAAATTGAGTGGTGTTCCACTGTAATGCAGACAGGGAGATTGAATATGATGATAGAGTGAATCCATTACAACCACAGAATGACTCTGAGACAGCCAGAGAGAATTGGGTCACTGGCTAATTGGACAGAAATACATCAGCCCGCCCTATGAGTACACACACTGGCACATGCACACATACTGTACGCATTGCTGGCGCACACACACATTCATATAACAGACTTACAGTTATTATATTAGCACATTCAGCTACACAGCAAACACTGATATCACCTGAACACACACAGCAAGGCTTTGCTCTATAGATAGCACGTATAATGGTAGATTAGCATATAATAACCATTTAATCAATTATATCCAATCTCTGTGGGGTAGCCCAGACAAGACCCGGGGATTTTCATTATGCATGACCAAGTCTGGCACACAGACACCCATCCACATACATCATTACTCACATTGATTATGACCTCACATACTGTATGAGCACGCACGAACACACACACAAGCAGGACGTCTCTCTGCACCCAGATTTACAGTACAGTGAGTGAAGGTGGCTATAAATAGGGTTTAGCAGACACTATCATAATTCTGAATAAATTCATGAGAATTGTTCACCCCTGAGTTTCTCTGTTGCAGGGCAGAAAAGAGTTCTGGGGGAGAGGAGAGAGGGAACTGAAAGGGAAAAAGTGTGGAGCTATAGAAAGTGGAGTAGAGAGAGGAGGGAGAAACGGGGATTGGAATAGAGGAGAAGAGGGGATAGGGAGTTAATTGTTTGTCTGACGTCACAGTGTGTCTGAGCTTCAGAGGGGGAAAGAAAAAGGAATAAATATTCTCTGAGCCTGGCAATAAGACCCATTTTACTCTCTCAAGGTGTTTTGCATTCTGCTGTATCATGCCACAATCAGGCAGCTCGGTGCTGAGGGAGAAGGAGGAGGAGGGTGGGGAAGAGTGAAGGAAGGAAGAGAAGGAGCACACACACATGCACATAGACTCCCTCTTGAGCCTTCATGTATTTCATCTCTGAGTGCTGAACAGCACAGAGGTTTGAAGGAGCGATACTTTGATCAATCAGATTTCTGAGGATTGTAAGATTATAAGGATTGTTAGCTGGAGATACAGTGAAATGGGGATCACTGAAAATGACTGTGTCAGTGTGTGGATGTGTTCTTGCCCTGTGTGTGTGTCTCCTCCTCTTTTTCTCTTTATCTCGCATGTTCTGTCTAGCCCCTATCTCCCTTCTTACATTTTTTTGTAGCTCTTCTCTTTCTTCCTTTGCTTTCTCCCTTTCCATGCAGATATAACGTATTGATAAATCAATCCAGTCCAGAATAATATTCTTTGAAGCTTGTGCATTACGGCAGCAAACGTCAATGTTCACTGTAGTCCAGAGATGAATAAAGCATTACTTTGTGATTTAATGTATTATTTACAAAACACACACATAGGTTCTTACTCTCTCTCTGCTCAAAGCGCCACAATGATCTGAAGTATACCATCATGCAGACTGAGTTCTGTGTTTCAGCAGTGTTTCATTTGGACGTCACAGGTCACAGAGAGCTTCATCTCTATAAACAGATATCTGCATATGAATGCAGGATCTGTAAACAACAGGACATTCTGGCGTCTCAAGCTGCTAATTATTGTAAACAATGACCAGTGCACGGAAAAGGAAGTCTTGGCCTGGATGTCGGTTATCTGGATATCCGCTGGCTATAACAGAACCGCAGAAATATTGGCCTTTACCCCGAGAAGATAAATCGTCATTAGACTTAAAGCCGATGGATTCAGAGATTGCAGGAAGCTAGAAATGGCATTTCTGCCCTTCTTTAGCAATAAAACAGCAAAAAAACATGCAGAACTTCAGTTCATTCCAGTGGAACTGCTGCGATGACGTGATTCACTAATGGGGGCAAAGTAGTAAGCATTTCAGACTTGCAGATTTAGCTGATTTGGACATTTTCCCTCGATATTTATGCTTCTACCATAAGTAAGAAAGTATCAGTGGCCATCAATGGCTGGCAACTGTAACAATTCGCCTTGCTCGCCCTGTTGAAGATCCAATTATTTGCTAGTACTTCTGACTTTCGCTTTGAAGCTTAAAAGGTGGTATTCAGGATTGGCCCAAATAGGATTTTTAGAGAGGCTGTGCATTCAGCTGAAGTGATGAAACCAAACAGTCGCCTGTTACAATTGCACTAGCACACAGGAATGACAATTACAACAAGTAAACACACTAATTTCTGGACAGACGCATTATAAAAACATCATAGATATCATGGGGATAACCCTACGTTTCATTGAACATTATGTTGTATAAAGGGGAAGAAAAAGCCAGTTTGAAGCAAACAGAAGAGTAAAAAATATAGAGAATCTTCAGTAGGCTAGTCCTGGCTAGCATGTTAGCAGTTGGACTGCCAGCTACTATAGTTCACCAACTAGCCCTGCGAGTCGAAAATATACAGAGTTTGGCAGAAATGCACATATTCATTTTATTGTACCAGTTTCTAGTGTAACCAGTTCTTCGTTCTTCATTTCTCGCTTTCCAGACTCACTCAATTATGCAGCTTTAAAAGCTAAGAAGCTGAACTTTGAGAGTAGTAAGACGTGTTTCCCTGCTCCTCATTTACTTATGCATGAGAGAGAGAGAGAGAGAGACAGAGAGAGAGAAAAAAAAGTCAGGTGGCGGGCAGAGAGAGAAAAGGGGGGATGAAAGATGTGAAGATAAGGCAGAAAAATGAGGTGAGAGAGAGAAAGCCAGGAAAGATAAGGGTCAGAGAGACAGCAGGGGAAGAAGATGAGAGATCATAATGGAGAAAAGAAAAGGGCAGCAGAGAGAGATTTAGTTTTTTTCCCCCTGCATGTCTGGTACAAATTAACAGCAGGGGTTGACAGCACACCCTCGGTGCCACTGGGATGGCAAAGTGTGTATGTGTGTGTGTGTGTGTGCATGAACAAGACTGAATTATTCAGAAACAAGCTGGGACTCGCTGAGTAAACATTAAGTCGACATAGAGATGCAGCCTCACACACACACACACACACACACACTCCTGCTCCCCCGGTGTTCTGGGAGACTCTCTCCTCCTCTGGGATCCACAGACAGATGGGACAGGAAATGTGTCACTGGGTCAAACTCAGTTAGCGTCGGCCATCTTGGTACCACTGAGCCAACTGTCACCTCTGTTAACCCTGGAGGAGAATTAGACTTTTTCCTGTTCATGGAGATAATTAACTGCTGCCAAGGAAACACGTTCTCCATCTTCCTGCTAGACCGAGTGTTGACAAGTTGTCTGATTTGATAAACGTGTGAAATGGAGGAGAGTTAAGCGGTTGCTATCAAGGATGATTTGCATTTACATCGAAAGGTTTCACTGGAGTGACTTGAAACTAATTGTCAAAATTAAGGGGAGTTCAGTAAATCAGACATAAGAATTTAGAAAATGAAAATCTGAATTGTAAAACTCCACTGATTTTACATTTTAATGGGCTATCACATATTTCGTGTTATTAGCATAAATGTAGTCTGACATGTATCTTTATGAAAACTTTTATAATGCAGAAAAACATGCTTGGGTAATTTAGAAGTGGTGTCATCAAATAGTTTGGGGGCGCCCAGCTTACAATCCAGTGCTAAGAATCACAGAAAGAGAAACAAAATCTGCTTTTGGTGTCATTCAACACAGGGACAAGAGCCTAAAGTCACTGTAGCAGAAAAGTATGCATTTTGCAACATACAGCAGCAAACAAAGCAAATTAGTTTGCCCATTCTGGGCATATCAGTCAGGCTCTTATAGTAAGGACGGATATCCTTTCTGAGGCTTTCTCTTCTGTTTATAGCCTCATCAGCTAATGTAAATATAAACAGATTTCTGCACATGATCGCCAATCATTTCTTTTTCTTTTTTGAGATTCCAACCCGGCCGATGCACTCCACCTTCTTTGCTCTCCACACTGTGTTAAACTAAAGCCCACTCAAACACGAGTGTAGTCCCACACAGACTACACAGAGAACAAAACCAGAACCCTTCTGATACTAAAATCGTGTCCCACTGCCTACAGGTTCTACATTCATATGCAAATATCCAATTATAGAGTTTACACAGTCTGTTATAACACGAAAACTGTCTTCTGTGGCTCTCTAGGTGCTTTGTCAAGTCTGAGAAAAATACTCATGTGGCACTGTTTAATTATCTCAGCTTTGGATCGAAGAACACACATTTTTAAAGTAAAATAAGTCTTTCCTCCTTACCAAGAGTACGACAAGAGAGAGAATATTATTCGTATGTCTGTGCATTAAGTACAGAAGTACAACCAGGAGGCAATGAGCTTAACTTAGCAAAATGACTGGAAGCAGAGGATGGCAGCAAAATTTAAGAAATCTGCCTACCAGTACCACTAAAGCTCACCAATTAGCATTTTGAATGTAATTAGTTTAATCCTAACACAAATAGAAATGTAAAAAACAACAATTTGGATTTAAAAAGGGATTTAGTTGTAACCATTTCTTGACAAGCAGTTCATCCCTTCACATCATGTTGCCTTGAAACTATGCAGTGAGGACAGAAATACAAACACGTTTCTGTTTCCCAAAATGTGAAACTATTCCTTTAGTTTAAAACACTGGATGTCTGAAAGACATTTGATGGATGGACGTGATGGGAAGTGCAGATTTGATTGATATCAGCTACTTATATGGCATTGCATTATGACTTTTAATATAAAGTCTATCTGTCCTTTCTTCAATTCACAATGTTAATCTCTCATATCGGGGAGTCTCATTATGTTGTTTACATGCACACATTACTCCGACATAATCTATATGTTGAGGCTAAGATTTGTTTAAATAAGTAGCTTACAGTGATATGAGTGACACATTGAAACAAAACTTTAATCCATCCTTTTTATTCTCCCTTTCTGCATGAGAGACGAATGGTTTATCTTGCGGGCTCATTTTGAAATATCTTGAGGTTCAGACTAATTAAAAATGAGTGACTTTACTTTTCATTGTCAGAGTAAATGAGCACTGCAGTCCATGTCCCCACCAATCCAGAGGTAATCTTTGTCTCTTTTGCAATTTATTTTTTCATCTGTATTCCGTTCTATTCATCATTCCTACTTTATATTAATGATCATTTTCATTTCCATTGTTTTCTTTGTAATTTCACATCATTTCAGTTTAATCACAGCTCCGCTCTTTCTTCTCGGCTTTGTGCGTCTGACTCCGAGACTAAATCATCAGATATTCTTTATCCCGTGTTCCTCGCACTCTTCTTCTCTCGCATGTTTGTTCGCTCCGGTCTGTCGGTGGAGCAGTGGAACATGGGATAGCTGTCTAAACCCCATCACCTGTCGAGATACGCTGGATGGATGCACCCTGTGGAAATTAACGCCAGGATTATGCAAATCCAAATTGAACTGTGAAGTTAAGAGGCTCGGCCCAGTGACCTCGTCATCTCACATAGGCCGGGGACTGGAGTACAGATCAACATACATACAGTATGCACATGCACGCACACACACTCACATGTTAATGCATGCGTATACACACGCATGCATGTGTACAAAGACACACATACATGAGCACATGCCGCAAATCATTGCTTTTTGTGTGTGTGCACGTGTGAGTCCGTGTGCCTCTCCTGCCTGTGTGCATGAGCTGAATTATAATTTGGTCATTAGTGCTGTGTCCTAAATTACCACACACACTCACAAACACAGTCACATGTATGCACAGGCCACTGGTTTCTCCAGCTGTGACTGCAAGAGTTTATGTGCACACTCAAAGTAAAAGAGAATTTGGCTTATTTATAACAAAAACAACTTTAAGCCAGTTAATGAGGCAGCACTATGGCTTACAGCGACTTCAATTTAGGTATTTTCAGCAAAGTGGAAAACCACTAATTCAGACAAAGATTCCAGATTTTAACCAAAGTATTAGACTGTGTCTCTCCCACAACTGAGTTTGAAACTCATATGAACCCGTGTTAAATGTCTGTGATGCAGTTCAGGACAAATTATGCATCCTAGCATAAAAAAACAAAAGCTTGCAAGTCCAGACCCATATCTTAAACCATTAAAAAAAAATAAACGCAGATATAACTGGATAATTTTTGGCAGATCCAGGCTTAGTGCTCTGGAAATCAACAGTAAGATAGAGTTAATAACAGTAAATAATCAGGTTGATTCAATATGAGCAACATACCTTTTCACTCTCATCGGGAAAACTGAAACGTGAAATTTATATTATTTTGAAGAACTTTTGATCGTATAAAATGCAAAAAAATGGTTAAAAAAATTATCATTATTGTATATCCGGTAACTAGTGATGTGCCAATTAGTGGACTAGTCATTTAAACTTTGCTGCTCTTTGTCAGCCCTAGAAATACTAGTCAGTTTTATTAAAATCACAGTTATTTTGTTACATTAAAATTACATACTATGCTGTCTAAGCTTTGCCCCTACAGCAACAGCAGCACTGGAAGTAGCTAACAAGCTCATCTGTTAAAGTCCAAAGAAGCAGGAAGTCACCCAGAAAACTGACATCACGTCAAGCTCAGAAGGTGCTAAATGAAAAAATAACTTCAGAGAATATGAGACAAGGATAAAAGAAGGAAAATAGAAATAGAGATGGGTCATAAAGGAACACGTCCTCTATTTTTCATCTCTTCATCTTAGATACTGTCCCTGTGTCTGACCTCTGTGACGGGTGATGGATGACAGATGACGGATATTAATATACACACACTGATACATTCACAAGTGTGCTAAAGCAACTACGATCGCATTCGCACAACCGTGCACATTTGCTCACACGTCCTTATCATATTTAAGGTTCTGTGTGCAGAGTCTGCCAGATTTTCAGCGCGGCTAGATTCTAATGGTTGGCATTAGCTCAGCGTTCCCCTGACATTTCATTGGAAAAGGGCTTCAGCTGCTAAGTGTGCATTTGTGTGTGTGTATTTGTGTGTGTGTGTGTGCTCACAGGGCCCTAACAGAAAGGCAGACAGCAGTGAGTGTGGGTGGTGTGAGTAAGAGAAAGAGAGGGAGAGAGAGAGTAAGGTGGCGGGGATGGAGACGATGAGAGGACGAGGGAGAAATTGTGTTACAGACGAACAGCAAAACTGAGAAAGAACTAAAAGAGCAAAGGGAAGTCATAGAAGTCAGGACAGAAGGAGAGAGAATAGCCGGGACAGTGTGAAAGAGAAATATCTAGCTCACCCAGCAGCAGCTTGCAACCATCAGTCGCTATCATCACCATAAACTACAAGCTTCATCAGCCAGCATGCAAACAATGTCATCCAAGTTCCACATCTTTCACTGATTTATCCTGTTACTTTGCTGCGTATCACACCACAGGCTCAGCTACAGATCTGGTGATTAGAGAGATCAGATCTTATTTTGTTTATCTTCAACAAATACTGTTTTTTATAGCTGTGATCATGGTTTCCAACAAAATCTCCAACCTCAACAAATGAAGAGGTCCTTGGTCAATACCACACATAACGATCCATAAGAGGGTTTTTCATAAAGACCCATATGAGCATTTCACACGTCAGTCTACAAACACTTTCACCGTTCACAGTTGTAAAAATGGCTGCAGTTAGCGGATAATTTGGAGGGCGACAATCGTGGTCAAATGTTGGTGCTAATGCTGTGTCAGGTTACATTTTGCTGCCAAGAAGTAGAAGTAGAAGAAGAAGAGGAATTTATTATAGAATAAACTAGTGAATGAGTGGATGAATAAACAAGTTTGCAGATAGTTTAAGACCTGACTGATCATATTTTATACCGCATCAGGTTTGTTTTTTAGTGATTCCAATTTCAGCAGTTGATTTGCTGGGTACAATATTATTACTATTAGGTACCACGTTGTAATACACCAGAATTTACCTTTAACTAGACTTTTAACTCTCTGACTCAATGATCAGGATTAAACTTTGGGGGTTTTGACTCTCTACATGTGGGCGCATCAGTCTCCCCTTCATCCTTTCCAGGATTTACTCCTTTGCTGTGACACTCACTCTCTCCGTCTCCCTGCATTTCTCTCCCTTCACATGCACGCCCTCTCTCTACCCCCTCCCGTTTCTTCCTCCCCCACTACTTCCGTTCACCCTTCATTTTCCAGTGACACAGAGGATCATATCCCCTCTCTGGGGGATACGATGTAACTTAATACGGGTCAGTGATACACAGAGAAATGCCCTACCCCTCCCCTAACCCAGTTAGTCACTGACACTGTAGTGAGTGTGCAGCTCGGGGTGTGCGCCTGTATAGATATACTATATGTATATATGTGCATGATGCCTGCCTGCCGCCAGCGTTAGTCACGGACAGTAGATACTGCCTTCCACTGCATGCTAAAAGGGTCATTATGACCTTAGCACACTTCCTGACCTCCGCAACGCTTTTTTAAATGCTGACAGGATGATGCACGATAAAGATAATGATGATAATGATGATGATAATAGAGGCTTCCCAGTTCTCTTCCAATTGCGGATGATTATGGCAAGAAAGAGTGGAATTTTCAAATTCATTATGTCAACAAAAGCACCATGTCCTCATCTCCGTCCTCCACAGGATTCAGAGGCTTTTTCTACATGCAAGGGCAATCTGCTGAGGAGGAATAACCGAGTGGGCTGATGGGTTTTTCTATCAAAGCATATTCCACTTAACTGAAGGTCCATCATTCAATAAATGAATTTTGAATTAGTTTTTTTTTTCTGGTATGGATGCGTGGTTGTGTGCTAGGGGCAATGCTTTCTGCTAAGCAACAAGCTGCTGAGTGATCCTGGTCTGTTGGGATTAGCAAGCATCACGATGACCTTGATTGGAACTGCCCGCCGTCGATATTGCTTGTCAATCGACCAGTCACGGCACAAACCGCGAGTCTCTCTCCACTGAACAGAGGCAGATAAAGCTGAGCCTGCTCTGAATTCAGTTTTTTCTGTGTCTAATCATTCATCGAGGTCATTGAACTTTGGCAGTTTCAGTTGTATGGAAACCAATCCAGTCGCCAGAATAAATGTCGGCATTATACGTTTGTGCAAAAAACACTTTTAATCAAAAATACGTCATTTGAACCACTGCAACCCGTTGTCATTATGACATGTGACCAGTGACGCTTAAACCAAGCTGCAAACACAAAGACAACATAGTCTAAACATGTGATGTTTTAAACACTGAAAAGTCTTCGCATGCTACAAACAATGATATAACTCTTGTGCAGAAATATTTGCAATGACTCATCCAACCGATTAAACGTTGTATTAGGCTGTAAGAAGTATGAGAATAATGAGTGTAATGTGTAAAAGCACAAGGGTTGAGTGTGTGTGGGTTGGTTGTGATGCGCCAGGCACTTTAACTGGTTGTTATGACATTTTAAATAAAGATACTTATGGGATTGGTATTTAGAACAGTAATGTTGGTCACCTTGACAGATAAAACAGGCAGCACAAGCACAGATATCATCGTTTAATGAAGCCGTTGAGTAAATGGGTGTTTTACCAACATAAGGTGTTTTCATCTTGTTAATTTTGTCCACAGGCTTTATGTTATGGTTTATCTCCATGATGAGCGAACTCTTGCTTTTGTAAAAATGAGCAGTACAAAACAGTGACTTGAATAAAACAGATGCAGCGTCTGTTCCTCGAGCGTAGCCTGCAGCCAGTTTCTGCTGCTGCTGCTTACAGTCTCACAGCCACTGTACTGGACACGTTTTAATGGCACTCGTGAGGAAATAGTTATTTATTTGTTCCTGCAACATCCTTTGCCCTTTGGAGACAGAAGTAATGGTTTAGCACAAGAGCCAGTCATGGCTCAATTGAATTGTTATTCTAAGTCTGCATATTTTAAACTGAGGCCATGCAGGAAACAATAAATATGATCAAATTTATACATACAGCGGCTTTTAACAGAGAAACTTCTCAACTGTAGAGAGTTTGCAGTATAGTGTGTTGGGTGTATCTGTTTTTTTGTGAACTCTGTGCCTCACATGGAAGTCAAAGGACAAACACAGTAAGGAAAAAAGTAAAAACTGCATTGTTTTCAGATAGAACGTAACAAATACATTTAAAACTGAAAGTCTCTCACTGTTTGAATATTGTAACCAGGGATGTTCATGTTCACTTTTTAACCAGTAATAATTGTTTAAGTAAATAAAACTGATGGGGGGCCACACAGTAGCTAACTGAAAAGCATAAAACACAAATTGCTAATGCTAACTTTTCTCTCACAACCACACAAACCACTATATCAACAAGGAATTGGCTTGAGTTTTCCAGGCAGACACATACAGGACAACCTCGCAGTCAAACTTACTAACTGTGTCCACACAACAAGATCTCCAACCTCAATGACACAATAGGCCGTTTCTCACCCATAACCATCCATTTGAGGGTTTGTCAAAACTACCCACATGAGCGTTTCACAGTACAGCGAAGCATTCAAAAAATAGCACACATGTCCTTATACATAGAGTTCACGGTTGTTAAAAAAAGGCGGCAGTTTGGTTGAATTTAGGTTACAATACCACTGATCTAGGTTTAGGGCAAAAACTTCCTGGTAAGGCGTTATAAAGGATAGTTTAAAAAGTAAAACAAAATGTACGTAAATGTCAGAAGTGATGCAATTACAAGGACTACATGACATCTTTACAACCCCCTAAAATGTAAATATGGGTCGTATTTTGATGCCTGTAGGGTTGTTTTTGACCAGTCATGTCCACAACAATGCACGCAACATCATGGCTGCGCAACTGGTACAAGTCTGCTTGTATGTTAATGTTAATGATCAGTTAACGGGGGTCAGCTATTGGTCAGAAAAAAATTTAACTATTTACACAATGCTATGTTTTATCCATTTACTGGCCTGTAATGTCAGCAGCAACTTAACCTTGAATTAAAGTGGCCATATGGATACCATATCAACCTCTATAAATAAAGTTAATGAGTGATTCGCTGATAGAAAATATATAAAAGTGACCACCTTCATACAAATTGTATGCAAATCTGTATGGAGCATGCAGCGTCTGCATCCTCTGAAACACTGAGCAGCCCTGCAGGGAGGAGCAGTAAGCAGGAGCTGAATTTCATAGCTGACCCTGAAATACAAAGCTGAGGCACATTGGTAGAGGAGCGAGAGAGACGCAGAGGACAGGGATGAAAGGGAGGGGAAACAGACAGAGCAGGGGGAAAGAGAGAGATGTTGGGAGTAACGCTAAATTGAAAGGAGAAAGAAAGATGACTGGAGGCAAAGAAAGACAAATGAGGAAGAGAGCGTTGCTCTTATAAGCAGATAGAAGGCATAAACATCAGCTCCTTGGGGATGGAAACATTTGAGACGTGTCACGCTGATTATTTATAGAGTGAGAGACCCCTTTAGGATATCACCTGTAGGGAAACACATTAAAGTGCAGCTGGCACGATTTACATTCATATTGAAGCAATTGTGTGGATGGCAGTCATTCTGTTTAACCTGAAGTAATGATCGGCCCCAGTGATTCATGTAAAAGCCGTTTTGAAAAAGTTATTTGGTCATTTGTGAATAATGTTTATGCAATGAGCCTCTGTGGGAGGCTGGCCTGCAGTCACTCATCGATCTCAATCAGACAGGAAGTCAATTCTAATGAATGGAGAGCCTAAAGAAAAAAATACTATGAAGGAAGGAAGGAAGGAAGTTTTGGTTGGTAATAAATTATCAATTTAGTGATTTATGGGACTTTGGAAGACAAGCCAACAACCATTTAAATACTTTGCTGGTAATTTAGATTTAACTTTCTAAAGAAGAAAGAAACTGTAAAAACTGGAATTATTGTTGAAAGTTGATAGGATCATAGTTTCCATTAGAAAAAGTAACCAAAACAAAGCTTAAAACTGTGATATGTCTGTCTAAATAATTTTATTCTTCACTAAAACGTCGCCAAATGTGAACCGTTTAGAATAACTAGATCCCCTAAAAAACATTAAATTCTGCTTTCCTCAATAACACTTTGAAGCCATGATTAAGTCTGTTGGGATAAAAATACAGACACATGACAGATATTCACTGAAAACCGGACAGAACAGCAGGCTGTTTGCACAGATCAGAGAGGAGGGGACAAGAGAGGCTGCAAGTAGAGTAAACATGCAAATAGTTCAATATAGAGAGACTTATAGACTTCAATATACGGAGATTTTTGTATTTGTGACACTTTGTATATATAAATCCCATTTTGTTATATTAAAAAAAACATATTTATCAGAGAATGTCAGTTTGTGGTTTTGCTATTTTTATGATTTATATAATTATAACCTTGTTATACTGCACAAAAGACATTTTTGAGGCCCCAGTAAGTATAATGTAAAAAAAAAAAAGCACCTTTTAATGGCTTGGGGTTCAGAGGTTTGATTACTTGTAGTATTGTTTTATGCCATGACCTCGTCCTAACCTCATAGCCGTTCCTGCAGAACAAATACAGAGTAAAACATCCAAGTTTCAGGGTGAAACATTCAGGAAAACCCACTAGAGGGTTTGCTTTGTGTAGGCAGGCCACCATGGGACCTCATTAAGGGGAAAGGTTTTGTTTGGTGTTTGTTTTGCTTCTCCTCATTGAATTTTTCCATCAAGAGCAAAGTCACATCTCGACATCCATCTTCATTTACTGCAGCAACTTTATTTTAGGGTTGTGAGGCATTTTTCCGATATAAAGTTTAACACAGTGCCATATTTCATTTCCAAACAGTTGTTAGGTTCATCAAAGAAGCATGTTGGGCTAAAAATAAGCTTCAGAGAGCAAGAATGGAGACATCTTTCACTTGGAAAGTGATAGTAAATGACAAAATGGCTTCATCTTTAAAGTAACAGAGTGATTGTGACTGTGGGAGCGATTAATTATTTCTAATGAGAATAAGATTAAATAAAAAAATAAGGATTGAATCAATTAATTCAAATTTTTTTAGAGATTATTAATCTATTACTGTAACTGACATTATACATTTAAAAACATCCAGGATGACAACAGGTTGGGTGCATTATGTGATTGAGGGGAACTTGACAATGAATCGTGTTTTCTTTTTTATTGTCCTTATTTTGAGTGTTTTGGTGCACAATAACAGAATGGGATGGCTGTTTAATTTTAATGCTTGTGACTGTGCTTCTTAGGCTTGGAAAAATGTCAGGATTGGTTTGTTTTTTAAGTATTATGTGTAATTTATGTTGTCACCATGTCTTTTTCTAAATAATGGCGTCTTGGACTTATTTTTGCCTGACACAATAACAAAAAAAAATCCAAAATCCAAGCAAAAAATTGTGATATTTATAAGAAAATGTTGCAGACTGTTACAGAAACTAGGTCATTATTTATGTTCCTTTAACCCTGTAAGTGCCCAGTCCATCCCGGTACACCAGTACTGTGTATGAGCAGCTCTCAGCAGAGATGAGGAGGAAGTGAGATGGCTCACTCAATAACAATTTCCATCAGCAGAAAAAAAATGTTATCGATTAGGATGTTTTTAAGTGCCCTCTGACTTGGTTTGGTGAAGCCAGACTTCTATTTTCAGCATCAAAGGCTCTTTTAAAGGTGTTTTGACATCATTTTGGAGCTTGCCTTTTATGAGGTCAACTTAAGGTTAATGAGAATGTGGGAAAAACATTTCTGGCTGAGAAGGATTAGCTACTTACAGTCATACTGTCGTCACCACACTAGCATGCATCATTTTCAGATAACTTACCTCAGCTAATAAATCACACTAACTAAGATGTTAAATGTGTTTTAAATAGTCTTAATTAATAGGATTATGCACATTTTACTGTAACAGGTGAGACATCTTGCTTCCTTACCATCTCTGTTGAGAATTTTTACAGTCTATGGTGCAGAACCGATCAGGCAGCTCAGACGGATCAGGCACTGACAAAGCCTTTAGCAGGTGGAGTCTATCCCAGCATGCAATAAGTAAGAGACTGAGAACCAACAGACTGGTTGTCAGTTAGCAACAAAGCTAACATATATAACGACAAATAAATCGATTGACACGGAGAGTTGCTGCACTGGAAACTAGCACACAGACGATGGAAGAAAATGCAAACGCCACAGGGAAAAGCTCACCGAAACACTGAAATGCCCGAGAGGTCAGAGGTCAGGTAAAGCCACGGTCTAACAGAGAAGCAGCCTGCTGCTTTTTCCTGTTCACCTCCTGGCTCCAGCGTCGACAGACAGCATCCTACACTCGGCTTTCTCTGGATGTCTACATTTCCACTCATCGCGCTGACCCATCACACAGTCTGATACTGATAACTCTCAATCTCCTGCTCTCGCTTGTTCTCAAACTCTTTCATTTCATTTTCAGCAGTGTCCTCTATCTCCTCCTAAGTGAGTGTGCGTGGACAAAGGAAAAGACAGACAGGGACTGTACTGTACGCAAACACAGCAGGCAGCTGAGGGGAGCAGACAGACAAAAGAGAGTGAGAGACAAGGAGCATGATCAGTGATCCATGTCCACATCACTACAAGTCTCATACATGCCCCGGTGTATGGCAGGCTCGACCAATCACAGCGTGGAACACGTTCATCGAGTGCCGGTATCCCATGGCTACAATCTCCCAGACCCCCCCGTGGGGCATACGGAGGATGGTAAACAAAATGGACGGGATGCACAAAGCCTAACAAAACACACCCATAGTAGCATCTCTCCATCCATCTCTCTATCATTCATCAATCTTTTTATTCCATCCCTGCAAATTACCACAGAAGAAGTAGTCCCACTGTGAAATAGACACTTTTTTTCTCACCAACCCCAGGCGAGCAAAATTAAATCATGCCATCCGCTGCTGCTGCCCTGACCGTCTAGACGGAGAGAGAGAGAGAGAGAGAGAGAGGTGGAGAGGTCCACATATAAAACCCGAGGCAGACTGAGGACAGAGACTGTCTGGCAACAGGTACACAGAGGGCATCTGGAGAGCTGGACTGAGTTAACTAACTGGGTTTGCTCTGAGCTGATTAAACATGCAGAGGACAGGAGAGAGGAGGAAGAGAGGAAGGGGTGTGAGGGGAAATAATTGGGATGAGCAAAGGTCAAAGGGGGAACAAAAGACTTGTAATTGTCAGAGGAAGTTGACAGGACAGTAGGACGGGGCCAGAATGGGGTCATACAGGTGTGGAGGATTAAGATGGGGGAGAAATTACAACTATCTGACAGAAGAGGGAGGAATAAGTCAAAAGGTAAAATGGGCTCTGAGCAGGAAAGAGGTGACACATTTGAAGAGAAGCGGAGAAGAAAAAGAGATGATGACACGTTTGAAATAGCTGGAGGAGGAGGAGGAGAGGTTATCTCGGGAGCACAAAGTTCTGTTTCTGCAGGAATTAGTCTGTACAGTAACAGTTCATATCTCTCATGTGTGCAGTGGGAAAAGTGCTTCTTCATGCACTATCCAACCAACACGATTTGACTTATTGATATCAGTTATAAGCTCTGTACATTTCAGTCCTGGTTGGTTGCAAAACACCTACTTTGTTTCAAACTGTACTCCCCACAAAAACTTCAATTAAGGGCATTTGTATTTACGTTTTCGACTCCTCTGCCATCTTGCTAAGTAGTTAATAAGCTAGTAGTGGTTGACGGTGATGCTGAGTTTAAATGGCGGAAAACAAAAGTAAACACTTTTTTATGTGCATGTGTTTACTCTTTAAATTGTCTTTTAAAATGCCAAACTTGTAAGTCTTTTGCCCTAAACCTGTGTCAGTGGTTTTGTAGCATAAATTCACCAAAACTGCAGCCTTTTCTGACGTATGTGCTATTTTTAGAACACTCTTATGTGGCGTCATGGATGGTAATGACAAACTATCTATTCTGTCGTTGAGGCTGGCGGTTGTTTTGTAGTCTGGTCATAAGATACACTGTGTCTCCTGTTAATCCTTCACAATAAAAGCCTCCCTTTGTGTTGCCAATTGCATGCTTTTAATGTGAAGCAACAGGACTAAACATTCCATTATTTCATAAAAAAAAACTCTTATACAGCTGTGTGGAACTAAACAGATATCACTGCAGCAAAATAAAAAAAAAACTGTAACATTATATTGCATGCATTAATTACTTCCTGTTTGTCCCTTGTGCATGCAAAGGCAATTTCAATACACCAAGGGAATGGTGGACAAACAATGGAAATACTACAGAGAGGTAATTACTGAATTTAAAGAGCTATAATAGCCAAAGATTTGCCATAATGCAGTCATGTCATTTCTTTTTCCATCTTGAGCAAATAAAATGGACATTTTCCATTTGTGTGCAGCCTGTCTAAAGAGGAGGAAGTTGTAGAGGGGAAAAGAGGTCGAAGAGGATACGAAGGGGTTGAAGAAGAGAGTATGTGGCTGGGTGAGGGGCAGGAGAGGTTACAACGCTGCAGTTGTGTAAAGAATATAATAGAATCCGCTGAAAAGAGGGAACAGAGTCTTTTACTAGTGACAATACAAACTATGTGGTGGGTGGTAAGTGGGTTAGGAGGTGAAAGAAAAGGGGGAAATGAGGGTTAGAGTGAGGCTGAAGAGATGTAAAAAGGAGGAGGAGGAGGTGGCGAAAGGGTTATTTAAGATGACAAGGTTAAAAGGAGGGTCACTTAGGTTACTGCAGAGATGAAACGAGAGAGGAGGAGAGGATGAGCAGGAGAATGAGATGGGTGAAGAGGGCTGGTGAAGGCACAGATTAATTATAGTAGTAGATCCACTGGGACTTACACGGGAGAGTAAAAGAGAGAGAAGTTAGAATGTGAACGTATAAATGAGAGGGAAAGGGTGAGGACAGTTTAAAGACTACAATAGCATCATCTAAGTAGTATTAAATGAATATATTATATTAAAAAAATATTGCCATCAGACGAGGAGAAGATGTGGTTCATAAAATTATAGTGGCAGAGGCAGTGACAGAATACAAGATGGGAGAGGGTGAGTCAGACATAAATGAATTACAATATCAGGAGGAGAGGAGAGGAGAGGAGAGGAGAGGAAGGATAGGTGAGTCAGGGTGTTGTGTTGCCGTGTGACCGGGTGAGCCCCAGAGGGTCTACGGGTTACGCAGAATTCCTAATGAGGAAGAAGTAGCAAACAAGAGCTGGAGCTACTCGCGGGAATAGTGCAAACCTCCTGTTGGGAAGACTGATCTTTATCCTCTCTTCCTCCTCCCATCTGTGGAGCGAGCAAACATCCACACACACATGCAGAAACCAACAACAATAACAATAAGGGGTTTGTACAGGCAGAAAAATACGGCTAATAGTTACGTTCTAGGCTGTCCTAGGTTTTTTTTTTATTTTATTTTTTTACGCAACTTACGTGGCTCACACTTTGTGAATCACGTTTCTTTTTCCATGACTCACATCACCCTTGTAACCACTTAACTTCAGGCATTTGTGTACATTTATTTACTGTTTACACTGTCTAACCAGGACGTTGTTTTTGCCCTAAACCTAAGTCAGTGGTTTTGTAGCCTAAATTCACAGAAACTGCCTTTTTTTTTTTTTTACCACGAGAACTCTACATGTATGTGCTATTTTTAGAACGCTCTGCTTTGTACCGCGAGCCATGAAACGTTTTTCTGTCTATTCTGTTGGTTAGGATGGAGATCTTATTGACGGATTAATAATAACAATAATAACATTTATATAGTGCCTTTCAACAAATTCAAGGGTGTTTTATAGTGTGCACTAACAGAACAGAATGCATCAAATGGTTATATAGGGTAACATACATTTGTATGATGTTCTATATAACCCCAAAGAAATTAATAGCATTACTTTTCATAGGCATAACTATGAATGGTTCATGAGAACAGCACACAAACACACACATACAGCAACAGACACACATTAAATATATCAGAAATACCAAAAATAACCAAGCTTGTGAAGACTGGGGAAAATCCACAGGCACAGCATGAGCATAAGCTTATGGACACACACACTGACCGGGCACAC